>LGRX02024753.1:0-48659 GCA_001247695.2 Cymbomonas tetramitiformis | reverse complement strand
TGCCGAGGGCGCTGATGGGGATTCTCGGCTTGATGCGTTGAAAGCGGAGCGCAAGTTTGTGCAGGGCTCCGTCGACTTCTTTGAGCGGATTCACACCGAGACCATGCCGGCGACCGGCGATGACCGCGTGAACAATCCGTCCACCGATGTTCAGGGACCCACCCGCGTAGGCCGTCCTGATTTGGTCTCATCCTACACCGAACAAGATGCTAATCGTGTAGCGGAAGTTATGGCACAAGAGCCGGACGCGTCCATCCCGGAACAACGAACTGTCGTTACGGACGAGACCGCTTCGCCTCATGATATTGGAGCAGGCGTCGATCCTCACATTCGAGTTTGTCCCGCCGACTTTCAATCCAAGACCGAGGCCAAGATTTTCGATCACCTCCTTGGGTGGCTTCGACTACAAACAGGCGACGGTCCATCTCGTCATCGAGCGGCACGCCCCTTTGTCATTCTTTCGGACGCGAAGCGACCTCACCCTCGCGTGTCAACATTTCTTTCATCGGTATCCCGTCTTGGCGTTCCATCGGACAACATTGGATGCCTCCGCATGCCTTCCACCCCCTCCGATGAATTTGGGGCCTTTGCTCACGAGATGTGCCCTAACGTATATGACGCTTTGTTTGGCACCGGACCCATCCCAGCGGATCATGCCATCTTCAAATGTCGGCTGCTTCTCGTTCCAAAGTGCGTATACGACGATGCCGCTCTCTTCGCCCGCTTACAACAGCTTTGTGCGAGGAGGTTGGCGGTGGAAGGAATGCCTATGGAGGAGCGTGATACGTGGGGCGGATTGGCCATAATGGTGGTAGGCGACTTGGACGGAGCTTCGTTTTTAATCACCACCGATCTAAACGCGGGTCAACGTGATGCGGTCACCCCCGTGTTGTCATGGTTATCCCTATGTCTGGCCGCCGAGCCGCAGAGCAAGCCTCCTCCACCTCCACCGATGACTTCCTTGTGGGACGGCGGACCGGGCACCGGCAAGAGTTACGTCGCCAAAGCCTTGTGCACCGCCGCGAATTTTTTATCCGGTCATGATGGCACCGTGGTATGCTGCGCTCCGTCCGGCGTTGCGGCGGCTCTCATCCCAGGTGCGCGGACCATTCATAACTTGGGTGATATGAAGCCCACGGAAGCTTGCAGGGCGGTGCCTTTGAAGGCCACGAATCCGTCCACGAAGGCGGAGTACGCGGTGCGCCTTGGCCCCGGTACCGCCTACATATTACTTATCGACGAAATCTCCATGGTTGAGGCATGCTTGTATGGACATCTTCAAGATCGTTGTGCCGAAATCCGACGAGTCGGCGACCAGGCCAAAACTGAATGGGGGGGACTAGCGGTGGTGGCTGTGGGCGATTTTGGACAACTAGCCCCCGTGGGAAAATCGTTGTACAAACAAGCTTTAAAGGTCTTTTCCGGCCAACGATCATTTGATGTGGCTGAGACAGCTGGTCGTCTATTCCAAGCTATTCGGCGCTATCCATTAACCGAACAGGTATTTCCGATCACTTTAATACCTCCTGGAAATCTTATTTTCTTTCAATACCGAATCCTTCCGCGGTTTTTGCATGCGACCGCGAACATTATTGGTGTGTTGATGTTCGTACGCAGGTTCGAGCGGCTAGTGACCCGGATCACGTCCGCTTCATTGAACGATGCCGTTCGGAGGAACGACCCATTACGCAGTCCGATTTGGACCGGCTGAAGGTGCTCGCGGCATCGGATGTACAAATGGACCGCGATTGGCTCTTCGCGACGGTGGCCGTGACTGGCAATCGGCAACGACAAGCTATCAATGATGTGCGTGCACGGCATTTTGCGCGGCTCAGTGGACAACCGATAATTCGTTGGAAGCGACCTATTGCAACCACACTTTTGGACTCCCGACATGAAGACGTGATCCGGTCGGAATTTCCCGAATTGACAGGCACTTTCGTTGCCGGTGCGCCTGGAATTATTCTAAACAACGACCTAAATCCTTCGCGTGGTTTAGCGAACGGCACGCCCGCCAAATTCCACAGCCTGATTCTTTGCAGTGACAGCAGGTCCACCGATGCGGCGAAAATCAACAATGCGAATCCTGGCGAGGAGGTGTGGATCGAGCCGCCTTACGCGGTCAATGTTCTCATTGAGCATCTGGATTCCACAAACTGGTCCGATCGAGCGACATTAGCTCCCGAGCTTCGAGACTCGGCGAGCGAGGGAAATATGCGTGAGCATGTCACTCGTCCGCGCAGTATCGTACTTCCAGTTAAGATCTCCAAGCGTCTCGAGGAACTCCCCGTGAATCGCGCCTCCCGCAAAAGTAAGATATATTATCGAACTCATGGGCTTGATCTTGCGTTCGCCTTGACCTTTCACAAATTCCAAGGCCAAACCGTGGACAAAATTATATTAGATCTAAGCCAAACGCCGAAGAATGTCTTCAACCTATGCTTTCAAGCATTTTATGTCGGGATGACGCGTGTGAAGAAGTCCAGCTGCATTCGTATATTACCCGGGCCCGATGGGCAAAGGCCAAAGCTATCTCATTTGCTGAATCTTAAGCCGGATCCGGAGCTCCAAAGATGGTTAGATGCATTTGATCGGCGGACTCGTGAATGGAAACAACCGCCGCCCGTGAAACGGATGCCCCGTCGCAAATCCGCTAAAAAGGCACAACCCAACAGTAGAGGCAATGGAGCCGGTGCCGCGGGCGATACGGTCACTCAAGAACGACAAGGGCGTGGCGGCCGTGGGAAAGGGAAAAGTGGTGCTCGTGCCGCGGGCGATACGGTCACTCAAGAACGACAAGGGCGTGGCGGCCGTGGGAAAGGGAAAAGTGGTGCTCGCGCGACGAAGGGTAGCCAAGGTGGTAGGGGTGAAATCTCCGCATCGGTGCAACCGGTGGCATCGAGCTTTGACCATGACCAATTTCTCAAGAACCCTCGTAATTTCGGGTGACTCGTAATAATATATGCTTTTCGTGATTGAGATGACCTTGCCCCATTTTCGTGTGCAAAGTGTTGTTATGCATTACGCAATGTACGACTCTTGAAAATATGTGCTAGGGATTCGTACCACGCCGTGCTAGACGACTACCGAGAATATGTGATAACAATTCACCGCATCCCGCAGTATACGGCTCTCGAAAAAATGCGTTAGGAAATCGTGGCATGCCGTGCTGGACGACGCCCGAAAATATGTGATAACAATTCACCGCATACCGCAACATATGACTCTCGAAAATATGTGCTATGAATTCATGGCACGCCGTGCAAGACGCCTCCCGAAATTATGTGATATCGAATCACCGCATTCCGCGATATACGACTCTCTAACATATGTGATAGAAATTCATGGCACGCCGTGATACGAGACGACTACCGAAAGTAGGTGCATATGTAGGATATGTATGAACAAAAAAGCGAAAGTAACGAGTTTGTGTGTGGGGCGCCCCACGGGGCGCAGTATTTTCAAAAAGGTTTGAACCCCAGGGGGGCGGTTGTGGGGGGCGGAGCCCCCGTGAAGCGATTTAAAGAAAAAGGATCAAGGTAACGGGGGGTGTGGGGGGCGGAGCCCCCTCCGACGGAAAAAAAAAAATGTACTTACGGGGTGTGGGGGCGGAGCCCCTCGACTCGATCTTAAAAAACTTTTCCGTATTGATACAGAAGAGGAGACGGGAGGGTCCAACGCAACGCGCCTTCATAGCGAAATTCGTTTATGTGTCCTCCGGCACAGTCCAGAGCATATAGTCTGACGTCGCAGCTATAACTGCCTCATATTGTCGACTAATCAGGTTTCATCCAATCAGCGCTCGTTATTCCGGAGCTCTTTGTGGGCGTATTGGTACCACACCCTCCCAATAAAGCCTTGTCTTCCGTTGCCTAAAACGCTAATTTCTGGTTGGTCAAACTCGGATGAAACGTCTGCGGACAAAGGTCAAAAGGTCAAAGGTCAAGCCGTGCTATATAACTTTATACGGGAAAAAAAAGCAATATATAAAAGTATAAAAATACAAAATAGAAATATTCGAATTCGAATACAATATAATAATTTATATGGAAAAATCCTGAGGAAGCATAAATGATATCGACGCGTCCCAGATCAGCTCCCCTGCCTCGCCCGCGCCCGGGCGACCCCCCCCGGCTCTCCGGAGCGGCCCACCGAGGCGTCTATACCGCTGCTCCACGACTTCCTTTGATACGCTCCAACTCCAGCTTCGATCCAGGAAACTGCCGCATCCCACACACACTCTCAACCACTGCCCCACGCGGGCGTTTTATGATGAAAGCTGAAAATTGGGGGGGAAATCGGAGATGAAATCGAAGATTCCCCCTCTTTCTAACAAATGTGGTCACGCAAAATTCATGCAAGGCTTAACAGTGCTCATGCAAAAATCCTTAGCAGTGCGAACTGAAATTCATGCAAAATCCTTAACAGTGCGATCTGGAATTCATGCAAAATCCTTAACAGTGCGATCTGAAATTCATGCAAAATCCTTGACAGTGCGATCTGAAATTCATGCAAAATCCTTAACAGTGCGAGCTGAAATTCATGCAAAATCCTCAACATTCTATTGGCTGAGCGTAGAAAGATATATCTAATTTTGAAGACACACATATATATATTTGACACATCTATAAATTGAAACTTGTTTATATATACATGGATTTTTGCATGAAGCCTCCATTTATATATGTATATACAGATGTAAGAAGTTTAGTTTCATTTAAATATTTATACCGTGTGGACACAGCTTCAATATTATAAATATTCACAGTGTAATTGTTCGTGTTCCAGTGGCACGCTGCCACCGCGTCTGCACTCTGCATATGCCGCAATGCCACCCGACGCTCTGCATGGCACGCGCGATGTTCAGAAATCGGACTGCCCGCGTTCACGTTCAGAACACCGTGCGATCTTATGATGATAGGGGGGGGAGGGGGAGGGGGGGTTATTTTTTCCCCACCTGTACGTTCACGTACCCCCTATAAATAGATATTGCGCAAGAAAATGGGCCGAGATTTATATAACGTGAATTCAGAAACAGTGAATGCTATCCATACACGTGGCATGGAAATCCTTTGCTTCTGCCCCAACTTAGATTTCCATATTTATATGGATGCATTGTGGCATCGTTAAAAACAGTAATCACTATCTTTCTATTTTAAGACCAAAGGTCGATCGTTGGCGGAGCGGGACATAAGAGTAGTAGCCTAATCATTCGTTTTATAGCATTTCTGCCGGTTCAATACAAATCATGAATAGAGAAGTGTGTCACTGTTGACTGTATGCTGCATCCATATTATATTATAGGGGGTACGTGAACGTACAGGTGGGGAAAAATCAATTTCCAAAATTGATTGTGGTTGCGAGTAGGAGTTCCGACTTCTGTGGCATTCGCATAGCATGGTATAGAATAGCATGGCATGGCATGCGCCTTATGGCGTTGGCGTTCGAAGTCCAAGTCGAACATCAACCGACCGCGCGCTGCTCCCGCTTCGCGTCGCGGAGGCTTCGCCCCCGCTCCGCTCGCGCTCGCGCGCTCCGATCGATTAACGGAGGGGGGGACAGAAGGGGGAGGCGTCGCGTCGTCTCTCGGAGACCTTCGAGCTATTACCGAACGATCGCAACGAATTGAACGTCATCGAATATTTTAAGTTCTGACCAATCAAATAACGATAATAATATAATTTATTACCTTGTTCTCGCCTAAACTTAATATAAATCTCAATGGCACGTCGTATTGAATTATAAAAGAAAAACGTGTATGAAACACTTTCAAGGCAATCCATAATTTCGTTTACAGTTATTACTACAAGATTTTAGACGACTTTTCTAAGGTCTTCGTCAACGGGGGGGCCTCCATCCCCCTACACTATCCCATTACTACAAGGCGTGAGGCCTCGACTGTTTTTTTTTTATAAAGATATCGCCAAGTGGGGGGCTCCCCCACACCCCCCCCTTACTACAAACTATTTTCAAGACTTCGCCCAATAGGGGGGTTTGCCCCCCCACAACCCCCCATTTTTTCGGAATATTTTAAAACTTCGCCCAGTGGGGGGGGGCTGCGTGTCCCCACATCCGCCTATTACTACAAAAAAAATTAGACTTCGCCCAGTGTGGGGGCTCCGTCCCCCCACCCTCCCTAATAGCTGGTTTCTACGAAATCAAACCTCTAGAAATTTATACACAAAAGTGTTAAGGGCTTAGCTACCGTTGGCCGTCGATTTAAAGTATTAACACCGATCCCCCCCTCCATCCTCGCCAAAAAGAATTGTCTCCGTCAGATCGATGGTCGCCGATCGTCAGTCAAGGGTTCGAACAAAGGTTTAATTCATATTTTATTCGGTTTACCTCATATTTTGTATTTTATATTTTATATTTTACAATATTAATTACTCAGACGACATTCTGTCGATATATTAATAAATATATGTAAATACATATACAAACATATCTGCGATTGAAATTTTGTTTGCAGCTTTCATCTCAACGACGCAAATTAATTTCATCCACCAGCGTCACGCAAAAGAGCGTCACGCAAAAGAGCGTCACGCAAAGCTAGGCTATAAACTACTACACTATACGTCACGCAAAGCTAGGCTGTAAACTACTACACTAAAAAATACGTGACGCAAAAAGCGTGACGCAAAAGAGCGTCACGCAAAGCAGTGTTCGTTTTGTAATAGCCGGTTTCTACGAAATCAAACCTCTAAAAATTTATAGGGGGTACGTGAACGTACAGGGGGGAAAATCAATCTCAAATCAGCATACAAATCAACATATAAATCTCTTATCCAAGGGAACATATCAATTCCTAGCACACACACTCATTTGAGCCAAATAGAAGAAATATGAGTGCATATGAGCTTAATGTATGGTTGGTAATCGCATGTCAATTTAGTTATTAAGAATTCAGATAATAATAATAATAATAAAACATTTACGTCGATGAGTAAGGCAATGCCTTCGGAACGATCTACTCGAGTCTGTTCCCCTCATACATGACAGTCTGCAAGGCAGGAAGCATTCCACAGAGCATGGAAGCATGGGTGACAAGGCACTAATTAAGCGTGTCCGCCACCAGCTGTGAGAACAAACACGCAGTCAAGCACTACAAGTCAAGTGCAACGCTCACATATGTCAACCGTGAAACTGTGAAGCTATACACAAGATAATACGAAGTGTTATAGCTTCCGCCGAAAGAATGTGATGACAGTCCCTAAGGTGTCAGATGTGAAATGACAGATGCTATGAACTGTCTGACTACCGAAGTCGATATCGGAGATGGCGCTGATGACAGTGAAGAAGTCATAGTAGTCGAACCGTATCGGTGATGACACAGATGATGATGACACTGTCGGCGTGCCAAATCCAGCACACCACCTCGAGTGAGGTGGGCAGACCAGAATGAATACACTCATACCAATCTCCAGTCCAGACCAGAAGAAACCACAATCATAAAGTACCTGCAACAAAGTACCTGCAAAGCACAGTCAGAAACAAAACCCAAAACAGGACAAATCAGAGGGTACTCACAGTCAGATCATGCTGCTGCTTTCTGAGTAGGCCTCCATGTCGAAAATCCAAAAGATCTGGCAGCCTGAATCATTGCCTTTTGCATATCCATGTAGCTGTCAAAGAGCATGTTGAAGTAGGGCACGGTGTTCTTGGTGGGAGGAACCGGCTTGGTGTAGGGGTCAGCCAAGTTCTTCTCCGAAGGTACCCTCCAGCATATGATCCAGCCCAGTCTGACAAAGTCTCTGAGCATATGGAATCTGACCAGAACATGCTTGATCTTCTGGGACAGTGGGATATTTTCAGCAATAGATCTGCATGCATCATTATCCATGAGAAGAGGAACCGGAAGCTCCGATCTGGGGCAGGTTGCTGAAGCTGGAAGGTATTCTGTGCTTCTCATATTCTGATAGTCCACTGGCCTGCGGTCTGAATCTGAATAAATCTCGAGCTCATCTGTCACTGACTTGCCATCAGGCCTGACACCACCGACTCCTGTACCCGTAGGTGTAGTGTAATCCAGGAGTTTAGTCAGGAGAGTCCCCGGCTGTAACCCAGGGTAGCTGAATGCAATGTCAGTGGCGACCCTCTCGGCCTCAGTGATCTCAGAATCAAGTCCAGTAGTAGAGGGTGGCTGTCCCTGAATAGGGTGTTGTATATAGCCGAATATTTCTGTCAGCATAAACATGAGAGACACCACCCGCTGAGCTGCAGTAGATGCTGCAACATATTCTGAACCCGTAGAAGATGTTTCTGTGATTGTCTGTCTGACTGTACCGTACTGTAGAATCATGCCACAGAAGAATATCACCATGCCAGAGTATGATCTAGCTGAGTTTTCCAGGTCTCTGGCAAGGTCAGCATCGGAGTACACAAACAGTGTGAGCACCCGTGCTGGCCTCTCAGGGTAATAGAAGGCCATTCTGTAGTGTGCCGTGCAGTCCAGATACTGTGCAATTCTGATAAGAGCCTTCATTGAGTCCTCTGAGGGACAGGCCACAAACTGTGACAGGTAGATCACTGCATAGTAGATATCTGGCCGTGACGTCCTGCTGTGCCAGAGCAGGGACCCAAGGATAGACCGGTAGGGTTTTACCAGAGTGAGGTCAGGGTCTACTGGTTTTGATATCACCAGTTTAGAGTCCATAGGTGTACGGAAGGGTCTCTCGGGTATGTTGTTAGCTGTCATAAGGTCTTTAATCTGTCGAGACTGATTGAGGTACACCCCCTGGTCATCATGCTGTACTGTCATCTGAAGAATAGAGGATATAGGACCCAGGTGTTTGGCCTTAAAAGTTGCTCTGAAAGCGGTCCAGAAGGCCCTCTCAAGAGCCGTGGAA
This sequence comes from Cymbomonas tetramitiformis, assembly GCA_001247695.2. Lineage (NCBI taxonomy): Eukaryota > Viridiplantae > Chlorophyta > Pyramimonadophyceae > Pyramimonadales > Pyramimonadaceae > Cymbomonas > Cymbomonas tetramitiformis. Next base: position 39,810 of record LGRX02024753.1, on the reverse strand, counting down.
CAGGCCATACCAAAGTCATCCACATATACCACACACATAGCCTTAACCGTAGGCGTGTAGATGTAATAGATACAGGCATCATGTGTAGACTGTCTGAATGAGTGTCCCATGTATTTGAAAGTGAGCATAAACTGTTTAACCATCCTCTGCCATGATGCGCCGGAAATTTTGAGGCCGTACAGCGCATATGAGAGCAGGGCATAGCTGTAGCCCTTATAGGTATAGCCAGAGGGAAACTGAATCCACACGGGGAACTCAAGCTTAGCATGCATAAAGGCCTGAGACACATCCAGATGTGACACCACCAGCTGGAATAGAGCTGCAAATATGAATAGCAGTCTGAAAGCTGATATCTCTGGGGTAGCTGAAGAGGTCTCCCACGGAAGATAGCCTATAGTTCTGCTGCCGTCACCAGTCATACGGGCTTTAAATATCTGATAGGGCTTGCCTGCACCAGTAGGGTCAGGTTTGAATGGCATAGACAGTACAAATAGTGTAGCAAGGTACTGTGCATTAGCCGGAGGTGTCCCCAGCTTGAGCTTTTCCTGATTAACCATATCACCAACCTCCTGATCCATAGCTTTCAGCCAGTCTTCAGACTGTGGTGAGGATAGGGCCTGTCTGACACCGTGAGGTAGCTTAATCTCTGGTGCCGAGACCTCAAGCATATGTGCAATAGTAGAGGTAGGAGCATCAGAGAGAAACTGCTCCATGCTGCTGAAACTGCCAAACATGTACTCTGCTCTGAGGTCACTGCTGAGGGTGTCAGAAAAGGGCAGGTAAGCTGCTGAGTGTGTGGACGGAAAGATGATCAGGTTGGCTGGTAGATCAATGTGCCAGCCAGTCGGCTCGTCGGTGCAGGGTTCCAGGATGACACCGTAGGGCCTCCTGTTGCCTCTGTGGGTGGAGATGAGAATAGCACTGTAGATAGGTGCTCTGATTGTCTGACGAGCCTTCACAATAGTCCAGATAGGATAGTGTTCATTGATGCCATTTAGCTTTCTGTAGCAGTCCAGATAGTGTAGAAGGTCCCGATAGTGCCGACCATCTGATGTCTGTAATACATATCTGACTGCCATAGTCCAGGTAACTGTGCCATCTGTCTGAATAAGCTGAACACATGCGTGTGACTCCTCTCCGTCAAAGAAAGAGCCAATACCATGAACCCTCGAGCCTGCTGTGTCAAAGCTGTCACTGAATGGCTGTGGTCTGTCATAGGATGCATCAAACTCCCGCTCTGCCTGATGTGGGTCTGGAAAGGAGCCCAATATCTCTCCCATGTCCTGATGATTATGAATCCAGTGAGGCTTGCCAACATAGTGTACCATATTAGTCTCAGTATCCAAGATCTTATATGCCAGAGAGCTGACTGATACACCAACAAGGCGACCCGACCAGGCCGCCCGCTGGGACTTCCTAGACATGCCAGGCTGTCTGGAGTTCCTCTGCTGCTGAGACATGATGACATAGCAATTCTGGCCGAAGGCCTTCAGTGTAGCATAGCCATAGTGATAGCCTCTGATCTGATGAAATGGTGTTGTAGAGATGTTCTTGTGAGTAGAGATATTCCATATGAAGCCAGCATGGGTGGCAGCCAGAGGCCAGTAGTCCTCGGGCATGCCAGCCGCCAGAAGTAATGCCTTAGCCATGTCTGATATCTTGCCAATGGCATTTTCTGCATGAGGGTTGTCTGTATGTACTGTAGGAGATGACTTTTGGTGTAATATACGGTGCTTTTGATAGAAAGCCACACACTGGGGGTCACCCATCTCTGGAGCACAGTCTGTACGGAGTGTTATGGATTGTGGTGCGTACCCCATTGCATGTAAGCTGCCGTAGAAGTGAACCAGACAGGTGTAGTAATCTGATTTCTGGACGAAGGTGTACACAAATATGAATCTGCTGACATAGTCAATGAACTGACATCGGTACAGGTGGCCATTGTAGCCAGCTGGGGTAATAGGTCCTGTCAAGTCAGCAGCCCACTTCTGGCCGGGCTGTATGGCCACTGATCTCAACTGGTCATGGTGTCCACAGGGCTTCTGCTTCAGCTTACTGGTACAGCATACTGCACAGAACTGAGAGCAGGTCGGCATAGCTGCTATAGCTCGCCTAGACAGCAGAGGCCGACCGAGCTGGATGCCAGGCAGGTCGTAGAGCTTAAGCAGACTGGCTGTAGAGCCGTGACCCATGACTGCATGGAACTCCACAAAGGGACTGACCCGAACAGGTGTGTTTCTGTTCCTGAACAGGATACAGATCTCAAAGGGAGTGCCATCAATGAATACTCTGTCAGGTCCGCCATCTGAGCCAGCCGGTGTCAGTGGGTGACTGGAAGCATATGTGTGCTTCCGAGAGAAGCTGAATATCCTCTTACTGCCTTTAGGATAGATGTGTAGTACCTCCATAGTACAAGTCTTGTGCCATATCTGGTGTTGTGGCATATACGGGACAATCCAGAAGTAGGTGGTATTATGCGGGTCAAGGAGAAAGTCATGGTTGCCCTTAGTCAGCATTCTGTCAATCATACTGATACTGAAGGGAATGTTGCCATAGAAGAACTGACCCGTCCACTGTTTGGTGTGACAATCATCTGAGATAGACCAGTGCTCAAGAGCCGGATGATTGTTACCCTCGCCAACAGGCAGAGAGTCCCCATACATAGATACATCAAAAGCCGGAGTACCAAGTTTAGCTGTAGCTGTAGGAGAGCCGTGAGTAGTAGCCCATTTAGTGTACTCGCTATTACTCCACTGCCAGTCTGATGAGTCACCTGTGCGGGTCCTGACAGCTGCTGAGCCGAAGTGGTGAGAGTGCGGGCGCTGCGGCTCATCCCAGAGGTAATCCACCTGATTGTCTGTGATACGATATGTTCTGCCTGAGTCCAGGTGGGTATAGGTCATGGTAATGAAGTCTGGGGAACTGAAGCCATGCCGGAGCATAACCCGGGTAGATAGGAGTGTCCTGGCGCCTTCTTTGAAGTGGCAGCCAGGTATAGTGTACTCGTCTATCTCCCCTGACAGTATCTCACGGCCAAAGAGGTGTAGTGTACAGGTCCCGTCAGTTCGGGATACGGGACCTGTCATCACCGTAGAGAAGCCAATAGTGGCGGAGGTGTCAAGAGCCGAGATCCTGGACCTGGTGCCTGTGATATTCCCAGTGGCACCAGAGTCTACCACAATGCCATCGCCGTCCCGTGATAGTGTATAGGCCGAGATAACAGGGCTACAGGTGAATACTAGCCCGGGTGGTGGTGTGCCGTGTGCTGTCCAAGTGAAGCCGAGCCACCATGACATGTGCACCACGGCACCACCGACGGTGATCATGCGATCTGCCAGGTGTGAGGTGGTCTCGAGGACACTGCCTGTCTGGCGCCAAGCCACTGAGCCAACACCACCGACACCTCTGTCCACTGTACTGTCGCCTGATATTGACTGGAAGTCCATGAAGAATAGGAATAGGCATTGAATGATAATAGCCAGAAAGGTTGCCAAGGCTAGAGCCGTGAGGTGTCGGGACCGCCTGCGGCGGTCCTCACTGCCTGCTGTTATAGTTGACCGGAACAGTTGTATTTGTGAGGCGGCATCGGGCGGCATACCCGAGCTGGTGAACTGGCCGTGGTCACTGTGAGGGTCTCCTGTGCCAGATCCAGAGGAGGAGTGTCCAGTCCCAGAATCTGACCATTCCCAATCACAAGAACCACTGTTCCCATTGTTACCAGCCCAAGTGCCACCATCAGAGCCCCAGTCATACAGTATCCCCGTCCCCGTCCCCTGGGCCCCTCCCCGTGGGCCCCCAGGTGACAGCAGTCTCAATCTGTCCGAGGCATCCTCCTGTCCCTGAAGCAAGTCTACATCTGCCATGGCACAGCCCAGGAAGCCGAGGACAACAAGCGTGGAGACGAGAGCATGTCTGTAGAATGGCACCCCACCCCTACCTACACCCCTACGCAGGGTAGGTCCAGTGACGGAGGGTGGAGGGTCATAGTGCTGTCCTTCCCCTGAGCCACGGGGCTCAGGGCCGTCGGTCTCGTCCGAGGCCTCGACCACGGACCCCGCAGGCACCCCGTGCCCGCTGGCAGGGGGGTCCGTGGCCGTGGCATATAGTCCCGCTCCTGCAGTGACAAAGCACGGGCCAGGGCCGGGAGGGAAGGGCATCACCGGAGGCGGTACTCGTGGAACCCTCGGTGTCGTTGCGGCCGAAGCCGGCAGAGTGTCGTGCCACTGGGTGGGCTGGGTGTGATCCTCACACCACAGCCTGTCCCAGTGGTCCTGCTCCCTGTCGGTGAGGCCGGGAGGAGTAGCCACCTTAACCCGTGAGGGAAGGGACAGTCGCAGCTCCACGGGAGGGCCGGGCTCCGGTCCAGTTACAGACTCCAGCTGTGAACTCCAAGACCTCGGCCCCCAAGCCCCCCCTTCCTCCCGGGTCTCACTGTGATGTTGTTCGGTCATTGACTGAAACCGAAGGTCACCTGCCAACACCATGTCAGCGAACAACCCGGAGCTAGGCTCCAGGGGTGCCTCGTGTGCGAAGAGCGCTGACACGGGGTGCAAACAGGTGTCTCCATGCTCGGCATCGTCCGGTGTGTCACCCGATACAGCCGCGGCATGATCCAATGTCTGAGCGGCCCCGTATAACATCACACCTGCGTCGACATGTGATCGGATAGACGCAGGCTGCGGGTCACACGGTGAGCATGCGATGCTCGGGTCCGCACGGTAGAACGACGAGGAATCAAGCGGTGCCACGGCAGGTGCAGAGTCCATGCGGGCAACGACCGGTGGGGTGTGCGTGGTGTCACGATCGACACCACCCGCCCCGAAGCCGTAGAAATGAACTCTCCCTAGAGAAAGGGAAGAGTACGGCTCCTGAAGATCTTGTTCATTGTAGTCCGCCTCCCCTGCAAAGCAAAAGGCCTGGAATTTTGCGGAAGCTTTTGTCTGAAGCCGATCCCACTCCTCATGTTGTTCCTGAGTGTAGGAGTCAGCCTCCCAAGCATCCCACTCAGAGTCAGTCCACTCCTGTGGTGCCCAAGCGGGTGCATGAGAGTCCTCAGCCCCCTGGGTGAGGTAGGCGGCAAAGGACAGGGATCCGTCGTCAGGGTACGTGCACACCGACTCCGAAGAGTCACAAATGTCTGGCGTGCCGTGCTCCCAACAGACTGCCTGAAAGGCCTCCTCCGAATGCTCATAAGCTGCCTGAAAGCGAGCTGTCAGAACATCCGTGAAGGCCCCTTCGGCTAGAGCCTCGGGGTCAAGTCGCATGGAGTGTGCCGCCAGGTGCTGCATGTGTGTACAGTCTGCCTGGCGGTGCCTCCCACCGCAGGACCAACAGTTGCCCATGAACTGCTTGGAACCCGGGTGGAAGGCCTTTCCTGCTGATTCCCTGTGGCCAATTCCCCCCCTTCGGCAAGGGGGAGGCAGCGAATCGGAAACTCTTCCCCTTCCCCTTAAAGGGGTGGGAAGACCGAGAAGGATAGTATACATCTCGCGGGCGGGGAGGGCGCAGGTCAGGGGCTCCCCTGGAATCCAGACCGCCACGTTCACCGTGGCGGTGTCCTGCATCATTATAGAAAGCGCTAGTCAGTTGCTTCGTTTTCCCTAGTGTGTTGTAGACTCGCTGAATCGCGAGTCCACAGCTCACCAGGGTCAGCTCAGCTTGTGTTTTGACCTTCTCAATCGCATAGTCCTCGTGCACCTGTTTGTAGGTGACGGGACAAGTGCGACGAAGAAACAGACGGACCGCATCTTCCCTCGAGATGTCGAGGCTAGAGTGTTGCCCCAAGTCAGTCGAAGCGTTACTGACTGCGTCAGTAAACGCTTTGATAAACTGCTTGGGGTTTACACCTGCCGGGACCTCTACTGTGGGTGTGAAAATGAAGTCCGTTTTGTCAAAGTCTTCAAGGTCGGGCATTACGTCCCTGACTAAGGCAGTAAGAATTACTTTGCCGTCGTCAGGGAAGTAACGGTGAGCCTCCCGCACTGAAGCGAGCGCTGGCCCGCCACAGAGATACTCCAATAACTCCTTTAGGAGTTTGTTTGGAGTTGGCATCACTGTGGCGGTCGCGTCGGACAGCCGGAAAGCATGTGCGAAGAGGGGGTTAAACCGCGTGAGACGAGAGGTTAGCTCCTCAACGAGGGAGTCAAGTAGTGAACGAGCATTCGACTCGTCACCACAAAACCTCCACTCGTCAATGGCATCCCCCTTGCCACACAGCTTCGATTTAATTCCCCTCACAAGTGCTTCAATCTTCTGGTGGTCATCCAGAAAAGCTGCGGAGTCGGAATCAAACTTCTTTTCAGCCGCTGATTGTTGCGAAAGCGCAGCCACTGGTGTGGCCACCAGTTGGTCGAATTGTAATTGCCTCTTTGAGGCACCAGCCGGATGTGCTCTTAATCTCGCTGGTGCCATCAATTGGTACGGTGTAGAGGCCATGGTGAAATTTACAGTCGCGGTGATCGAACGTTAGTCTAGAAAATCCAATAAATCAAAATGTTCGGTGATCAAGGTTCTAAAAATTGTACTAAAAAGATCTCAGCAAGAGAAAACAAATTTACACTTGAACAATCTATAAAAAATAAGGGCAGGGGCTCAAAATGCGGGTTCAAAGGTTCAAATTTTACAGCCGCGGAGAGGGTAGGGTAAGAGAGGGTGGCGATCGTGTTGTGAGGCTTGGTGATGACGCGCGTACTGCTTCGGAGGCTGCGGCTAGCTAGACCGGTCCGCCTGAGTCCTAGGCAATTGTGCTCACGAACGAAAATTCTTCTCTCTCTCACTCTACTCTTCCGTGACTAGTGCGTTTAGAACCTCATGCCCGGATCTCAGCCCCAAGCCCCTATAAGAGCTTTAGCCAGCCATAATTGGCGGTTCTAACAAACCACCTTAGGCCGGTGGTGGGCGCAAACCTGTGAGAACAAACACGCAGTCAAGCACTACAAGTCAAGTGCAACACTCACATATGTCAACCGTGAAACTGTGAAGCTATACACAAGATAATACGAAGTGTTATAGCTTCCGCCGAAAGAATGTGATGACAGTCCCTAAGGTGTCAGATGTGAAATGACAGATGCTATGAACTGTCTGACTACCGAAGTCGATATCGGAGATGGCGCTGATGACAGTGAAGAAGTCATAGTAGTCGAACCGTATCGGTGATGACACAGATGATGATGACACTGTCGGCGTGCCAAATCCAGCACCAGCGTCGGAAATAAGAACATCAGAGGGCCGCGGAGCTGATGCACGATGGTGATGGAAGCGGAGTGGGCGGTGGTGGTGATGAAGTGAGAAAGAACCCACGGGTGCTCCGGCCCCTGGGCCAGTGGTAACCCCGCAGAGCCGGAGCCCTACGGGGCCCCAGCCCCATGGGGGTTGGGGGAAGGGTGGGGGTTTACATAGTTGCCTAGCATTTCCCCTGCGGCTTTTACCACCTCATTTTCTTTCCTATTTTTTGTGCATAGTTCTTGGGTGCTAGGCGCTTCCTCTATGGTGCCACTTTCAGGTATGACTCCCGTTTCATGTAATATGGATCTTTCCCTCGCATGACGCCTACACATCCTAGACAATTTTTTCAAAAGTGTTTTCACCCCACGGTGTGGAACCCCGATCCCTTTCAGAACTTTGCCAAAACCCTCTGGTAAATACCCCATGATAGCAAGTTCCTCTGGCCACTCAACCGCATTAAGAAATGGGGTTCCTCCTGCAATCCCGTGCTCGCCATCCAGGTGTGCTCCAGGGTACTGATCTCGTCGCTCCCCATTATTCCTGCCCCCAACCCACGGGCATAAACGGGGCGGCAACAGACAATCTCTCTCATTTAGAGCTTGCTCAACCATGTCCGGGTGCAAGCCCGTTTCTTTGAGCAGTTTAGGGGTAATCTTTTTATGCGGCACTACATTAAGGAACCATTGAAGCAGCTTATATTGCAGTTTATCATTATCAAGTTTCTTACTAACGGGGCAACCCATGCTCTCACTGTCAATGGACAATATGACTACATCAGAGTACTTATCTTTGTAACATCCCTCCCCTGGCATTGTGTAGGGTCCTTTGCCTGACCAGTAATCATGTGGGATGAACGGAATGGTCCCCCTTGGGTATTTGAAGATTAACTTAAAACCTTTTTCTATCCACTTTTTGAGGTTCTTTGGAGATAGTGGCAGGATCCAAATTCCTTCGAAACCTTCTGAAGTCCTGGCCGCCTCTAAGCCTCGGGACAGTGTCTGCATAACAGCAGATGCTTCTCTAAGGACACCACCATCAAATGGTGGGTTCCCATAGACCTTTTTTCCTTTTCCAGTAACACTGTTGATATATGCATCTCTTGCGAGTCCATCCCATCCTATTTTTCCTTTGTGACAAAAGGGTCTCAGCGCCTCTTTCATTGCTGCCGTAGGAATGCATCTTCTTGATTTGATTCCTGGGTGTGAATTAACGGGGTTACAAAAAAGTTCACATCCTTCCTTTCCTAGTCCTCTCTCATCTATGATGATGTCTAATAAATTTCTTCTTATTGCATAACAATTCTTCGGGTCGCCCGACTCAGTATTACACGCTATAAGCGCTGAGTGGATATCATTGGCCCGTTGTGTGTAATTACTGATCGATGTCTGGGGTGTATCAGTTGTCAACCTGTGCCATTCAACTAACTTCCAAAATTCTTTCTTTTTGATGTACTGTAGGTCTTGGAAATTGTGACACCCATCGTTGTTTATGCCGGTGGGTGCGGCAGCTACTGCAACAGTACCTTTCCTGGTATTTGATAGTCTGTACATGCTAGCCTCTGGAAGGGCAGCAATCGGTTTGGAGGCTGTTAGGTCCCTGTCTATTTCTGCTAGGGGAAAAAACTCAGAGGCTCTGGTGGTGCCACCCCTTGTGTTTCTGCCTTCTATTATCAATCTCGGGTCTCCTGTGGTGGCTTTTTTAATGGTCTCCTTTATTTCCTCCTGTTGGCTTTCTCTTAACTGATGTAGTACATTTCCTTCTCCTGAGCAGTTCAGTTGGATATGGTTAAATGTGCACAGTGATGTTGTGTCACACTTCTGGCAGATCGGGCTTTCTCCTATTCCCATCCTGTGTGCTCTATGTGGGGATGCTTGCAGGCCTGTAAGTTCTCTGCACCTGTAAGCCGTGAAATACTTAGATGCAATTTTTGATATATCCTTGATTGGCTTCACTTGGTTTTCCTCCAAAAGTCTGAGTGCTCTGCCTTGTCCATTCATGTCTTTCCATTTCTTGTGATGGCTCAATCTTTGGAGCCTCCTAATATGATTCCTGATGCCTCCTGTTACAGATTGTTCATGAAACAGGAGGGAAAAGTCTAAATCTCCGTCTTCATCGAATCTAAGTTGTCTTCCACTGTATCTAAATGCCGCTCTTTTGGCCGTTCTGTCTACTTTGTCATGGAGCCTATCGTTATTGTGCCCTCTAATCCATTTAATAAGAAGTTTCTCTTGTCCTGTTGTGTTGTAAAATCCTAATTCTTCCAGAATCAGTCTAATTGCTACCAAGTCCCTTCTATTTGGCTCTTGCATGAGATCCCTGACATTTAAGGTTCCAGGGTCACGGTTTACAGCGTTGATAGTTGCCATGGAATCAATTACATGGGTAAGGGGTACCAAGGTGTTCAGAATTTCATGCTTCCGATCTTGAAGTAGCTTTCTAAGACCCAAAATTTCTGCGGTGGTGGAGCTAGGTGTATGGATGTTATCTATGATTCCTGCTGTAGGTGAAGTAATAGGCGTCTCCCTTGGTATGTTGTGTTTGCTCATAATTGGTGTCGTGTCTCCATTTTCAAATCTCATGTATGCTGCTCCGCAACTTGCATAAGATGAGCTTTTGTAGAGCGATCCGTCACTTGCAAAATCAAAGCTAACCCTATGATCTGCGCTGTCGTGCATGTCCTGTTCCTCATCTTCTGATGCACTCGGGCAGCTAAATTCACTGTTATCCGCTGCACATGAGTTGTTGCACCTTGTTCTGAAAAGGTCTTTGAGTCTATTTTCAACATATGCCAAGTATTTCTCGGCTCCCAGACCTTCTCCTGCGTTGATCCTTGCTGTACTGTTCATTCTCAGAATGTTTTGGTCCACCGGCATCAAGGTTGTACCATCTTGCAATATCTGATACTCATTAACTAGTAAAGCCTTCAGTCCTGTTTCGTCCGGTCTGTATATCCCTTCTTGATCCTTGGTGTACTGTTTCAATTGTAAGGTACCTAAGCCTGTGTCAAGCCTCTGGACTTTGACTAGCTCTATCCCTTCCTGGCCCACTCCTGTCCCTTTCCAGCACATCATACCCTCTTCCGGAGCTTGTGGAGTGTCTCTGTATTTAGATTTAACCTCTCGCAACTCTGCTCCTGATTCATCACATATAACTTCTGTCTGAAGGGCTGAAAACCATGCTGGGGGTTCTGTCCCTTGCAGACTATGCCTTGCCCGTAGTTCTTCCCAACTTAGCATAAGCCCTCCACATGGCTGAAGAAAGGAACCCATGTATCTAAGGTTCCGTGTTGCCACTAACATACTTATCTTTTCATACACAGGTTTCGGGAGTGACGAGTAAAGGAAGGTCTGTAATTCCTCGTAATTCTGAAGAGTGGAATGCTTTGTGTCAATAGAGTAGCCATATTTTGACAGCATGTAGCTCACCCTTTTGTACCAGTTCCCACTCTTGTCTGTGGTTTTTTTGAAGGGAAGGTGGTGGGATAAGGGGGAACCCTGAATTTTGAGTTCCCTTGCCTCTCTCTCCATGACATAACTTGCCATTCTGCTCCATGTGCTACTGTTTTTTCTGTACAGGTGTGCATTTGGTGTGCCATGTACCCGTGTAAGATCTGGTCACACCAATATTCGTATTCTGTTGTGTTGCATAATGTGATTAAGGTTTCCGAGATGCATGTAGCATGGGCAATGTCTGTTACGCTGTCAATCCCCAGTCCTCCTAGTGCGGCCGGTGCCCAAACTAATTGATGGTTTGTGTCTATGGGACAGTTTAAATATCTCAGGACGAAGTTTGCTATGGTGCCATCTATTTCTTTTGCTACATTATTTGTTTCCGTGCAGATAATAGATGTAACTTTCAAAGGATATGCCATTCTTGGTACAACAACCGCATTGATTATGTAGCGGAGCTGGTTCAAGTTTAAGGTTTGTGTTTGAACAGACAGTAAGCTATGGGTGAGCTTATCCATAAGCATCTGTTTTTGGTGTTCCCATCCGCCATCTAGCGCAAACCAAACCCCTAGATATCGGTTTGCTTCAGTTCTGTTGCTATATTCAAGATATGTAGGGGTCTTGGGTGGAAGCCATTCGGACCATATGTTGGGCCCTTCCTCTCCCTCTTCGACTTTCAGCATACCTCCGGACATGAGTTTCTTTTCCAATCCGGTACTCCTTTCATACATTTTCCCCCTCTGTCTAATGGGTTTCCTGTGAGAGTATTTCGATTTTTTTAGCATTAATGGGAATCCCTATGAACCTCATGAACTCATTGATCACCCCGAGCATGTCCTGTACTTCCTCTCTTGATTTCCCTATCAAGATAATATCATCACAGAAAAATCTGGCAAAGATGTTGGGCGGTGAGTTCATGTTCAACCATTTCCTGTTCTTCTGGGGTGATGTTGCTCCCGGGTTTCTGGTGGCATCTCTCGGTTTCTCTAGAGCATACCCGTAGGTCTGTTTCATGGGGTTCTTGCCGTTTGCCCTTTCGGCCAGCCAGATAGCTAGAATGTCCATAATTGCCACAAACCTGAGGGGACTTAGGACTTCTCCTTGGGGCACCCCGCATGCAAGCATCCATTCATCTGTCATGCCTTCAGATGTGAGGACTGATCGTGATGCTTCAGATGTGATGTCCGAAATGATTGTGATAATGTTTTCGGGCAGTCCTATTTTCTCAAGTGCTAGCTTGCTCATCCAAAATTCTGCTCGGTCAAAGGCTTGTTTAAGGTCCAGGTAGACAACATGCAGTTCCTTGTCGAATCTGTTAGCATCGGATATAACTTCATTTAGGACTTGCAATGAATCTTCAATGTTTTTATTGGGTAGGAAGGCATCTTGAATTGGGAAAAGGACTGGATGTTTGGATAAGGCCTTCTTTATTCTGTTTGCAATGATAGAATTAAACAACTTCATGCCTGTTTCCAGCATGGTGAGTAGCCTGGAATTATCTGATGTGCATGGTTTGTTTGGATCTTTGGGGATTGGCTGAATAAAGCCTGCTTTGGCTAATTTTGGAAAGGAGCCTGTTCTCAAGATGTTGTTAAACATTTCGAGTATGAGTTCCTGGAGGTTTTGGGGTCCCTGTATCCATTGTGCATAATGCATTCCTGATGGGCCTGGGGCTGTGGATACTCCACATGATCCATAAACTGCCTCCAGCTCCTTCATGAGTATGGGTGCTGCTAGCTGCTCAATGACATTCTGGGGTAGTCTGGGGCTGTTTTTTAAGATTGATTTCAACCATGGCGGGAGGTGCTCGGGTGCTTCGGGTTTTGTGGAAAAAAGTTTGTTTTCTTTATATTCCTTTAAGATGGCCTGCTTCCTTTCAGTTGCTGTGGGCTGTACCTCACCCTTGTCATCATATTCTGGTGCTGCACCCTTTTCCATCCCTTTCTTGTTTCCTAAGGCTCTGTCCAGGAATGTTGAAACCTTCTTTGCAAACAGATATTGCATCTCTTCCTTTTCCCGGAGCTTCCAATATTTTATGTCCTTGAGTCTGCTTTCTTGGAATGCCTTTGTAACTGTTGGCAGGTTCGCCTCAAGTCTGTTACCCCATGCCTCAGCCGTTTCCTGTGGCTTCCTGCGAAGACTGTCACAAGGAATGGTGCTGATGAGGCATTCTGTTGCTTCCAGGTCCTTTTCCTTTTCTGCCATTACCAGCATCCTGTGTGCTTTCCTCAATGACTGAAGCCATTTGTATAGATAGTTTGATGTGGCTGAAGGGACCGGCCTTTTGTGCATCTTTTTCCCCCTTGTTCCAAATGCAGCACACGCCGCTATGTTTGCTGATTCATGGATGAAGTCCCAGGTGTGGTCCGTGTCTTCTTCACGGGACCTACAGTTATCTATATTCTCTTTACTGCTCTCCGATTCTTTGTTTGTGTCTACTAGTTTTTGAAGTCTTTCTGTGTAGGCTTTCCACCCAGTGGCATATTTGAAGTTGTATGCTTTGGTTTTGTCAAGTGCTGCTAGGGGTTTGCCGCAATGACTCCAGTGCTCTGCTTGCAGGTTCTGATGCATGCAGATGTCCCATATGTGCCCTTCTTCATGCTCCTTGGGTCCTTCGAGTTTTAATGCTTCAGTGTTCCCCAAGTGAAAGTGTGTTTTGAGGTATTTTAGGACATCTTTTTTCCCATAATTGATTGGGAATTTCAAGCTCCAAAGATTACCAATTTTTGTGTACCCATGCTGTGTCACGCCCTCTGGCATGCCATTGCCCCTAGACCGGATGTGTGCAGAATTCCAGGGTGAGTTCATATGTATCCACCATTCTTTGGTTTTGTTATGCCACTTTATGCTACCTTTTGTGCTCGTCAGCTTCCCCTTCCATGTGCTTGGGTTTTCTTTTAGTTTGTCTCCGTAAATATCCTCCTTTTTCATATTGTAGTCTGTGGTGTCACCTAAGACAGTGTTTATTGCTTGCGCAGCATTGTTTTGTTCGATGCTTGCATTTGCAAAATGCTTTAAGGTGTATCCATTTTCCCCCAGTAATCTAGCAATCGCAGCCTTAGGGCTGTTCCATTTATTGTCCTATGGGGGGGGGTGGAAGGCACGTTGCTTGAACCCCCTCCCCCCCTGAGGACAACCATGCATACCGACCCCCCCTACCCTGAGGACACGATCACCGGAGCCCCTCCTCCCCCCTCCGGACACGCAAATTATGCAGACTTCATTTCACTTTTATTATCGAAGTCGGAACTAACCGCAACCATGGGACATTCAAGGTTAATATATTTGTTGTGCGTAATAATCTTGATGGCGCTACATCCACATACGTCGATATGCATCTTTCCGCATGACGACGACGCGGGAGGGATGTGATACTTACACATGGTACATACGTGTAATGCTCTACTCTGGCATGCTGAAACACTTATTCGTGTAGACTTTACGTACACACCAATTTTGGTTGAAATTGCTATAAAGTAATAGGATTGACATAATGCTTGATGCACATTTACGCTTACATAATTATGCAAACAACAACTAAAAGCATTGGAGACATCATTTACAGACTCGCACCTATACGGCATGGAGGTTGTGTGTGTCTCGGGCGCTCGCCCACCAACCAGTGCTTCATACGTATATATATTCAATGCTTCATTACTTCATATCCAAATCAATGATAAGATATCTCAAACACGGGTGGATCTCTATTGCGGTCGCGAAAAATGCTGACTGCGCTGTTTGATAAAAGCACAGTGCAATTGGGTCACCATTCAAAAAAACAAGAACGGGCTTACTATGGGGAACAAGTAATTTGATGAGGCACTCACGTGAAGCCTTGGTAACAAGCTGCTTGGCGAATTCCGCTTGCCCAACGTTGAGAAAAACCCGCCGCGTCGCCATGGTGGAAAATATAGCTCTAAGTTCTTCCTTGTTTAATGGGACGTCGACGAATTAAAAAGAAAATGCCCGGTAAATACATTGGGGGTTTGGACCTCAAGCCTAAAGCCCACCCCCCAAACCCGCCTTTTCCCGCGAAAGGCCGAAAGCCCCCTTTCTCCAACATAATGGCCCAAAGCCCCCCACTCTAAGCCAAAACGATTGAAAAAGCCCTTAAGCCCCCCCCCCGCGGACGGGCTTGCATTTTCTTCACGAATCATTATATAAATCCGGCGCCCAGCGCCCCGCGCCGCGCCCCGCGCCCGCCCCGCGGCGCCCCGCGCCCCGCCCGCCCGCGGCACCCGCGCCAGCGCCCACCCGCGCCCACCCGCGCCCACCCGCGCCCACCCGCGCCCACCCGCGCGCCCACCCGCGCCCCGCCGCGCCCACCGCGCCCGCCGCGCCCACCCGCGCCCGCCGCGCCCACCCGCCCAGCCGCGCCCCGCCGCCGCGCCCCGCCCCGCCAGCCGCGCCCCGCCCCGCCCAGCCGCGCCCCGCGCCGAGCCGCGCCCCGCGCTCAGCGGCGCCCCGCGCCCAGCGCCCCGCGTGTGTGCTTCGATCATCAATGTGGTTACATGTTACCGGATTCCTTCGACCCTCCGGACAGGTTGATGTTCTACTTGTAACGTCAAACATGTCCGCAGGGTGCCTCCGTAACACCCCTCCCCGCGGACGGCGTAGATGTCCCCCCCACCCCCCGAGGACAAGAAGATAACGACCCTCCCCCCCTGAGACAAATTTCCAATGCCTTCCACCCCCCATAGGACAATAAATGGAACAGCCCTTAGTGAGCTTTTTAGAACCTCTTACTGTCTGTATGTGCTCCAGTCTTACTGGGAAGCCAGGGTACTTGTCATGGGTGGTGTCGTTTGCTCCGCTCATGCGTGGTTCCTCCATATATGTATGTTTCTGTTTTTCGGGTTGTATTTGCTCTCCTCTGATGTCAATCTGAGCCCAGACTATTCCATGGTCTGAAACTATGTATGGGTTAATTTCAAGCCAGCCAGCAGCAGCTGTTCTATCTTCCGTTCCTTTGTTTGCCATTATATGAGTTAGTTTTGCTTTTGAACTGTTGTTCACAACCCTTGTGAATATCTCATTGCATTCCGGGTGCATATGTGTGATAAGTTCTGTTAGTGTTGTCCTGTCATCGTTGAAATAACTTAAGAGGTGTTTGTTCTTTGTCTGGTGGTCTTTATATGTCATCTGCTGACCTTTTGTTATCCTTTGGCTCTGGGTCAGTGTGCAGTTCTTGTCTCCTATTTCTATGTGCGCCTTGTTTCTGTTGTCTCCTGATTTGGCTGCCCAATCCTTAAGAGTTTTGTAGAAGTCCTCTTGTTCCTCTTTGAGGCTGGCATCGTTCATGTAACCGCTTGCAACCGAAAATGAGAAACCCTTTATGCCTGTAAACCGAATCATAACTGACCTTTTTTGCACCCCGTCCACATGAGTTGCATTGGGTGTCAGCGGAATATCCTTGGGGTTCCATACTATGAGGGACCCTATACTAGCCCTTTCATCCGTGTGTGAAATTCTAAAGCTTAGACCTTTCTGAGACATCAAGGTCTTGACCATTGGCAAACTTGTGTTTGAGATCTTGGTCTCAGAGACACATATGATGTGTGCTTTTCTGTCTAGCACCAGGTTGCAAATGGTCTCTAGTTTTATCATACTGTCCTGGTCCTCCTTTGTGTGTCTCAGGCTTCTCATGGTCATTCCCATTACTATAATATGTTCCTTTCTCCCTTGGGCTCTCTGTAGATCCTGCAGCCGCATGTTCTCCGCCTCATTCCGTGAGTGCTTTGCCTTTTGCTTAATGCATCTTCCGTCCGTTCCATATAGGTTTTTGTGGAAAAAAATTTTTCCTTCCGCTCACAATTTTGGATCTTCCTCCTCAGTTTTTTCCCTGTCTGGTGCCTTAGGCCTGTGGTTTTTGGAGTGTTCCTTTTGCTTTGAACATTGGAAGCCACAACTTTTCCTGCTCTTATGCCTCCAGCCACCTCTTGTTTTCCCCAGAATTCTCTGTTTTGCGCTATTTCGTCAGGGGTTATATTCCCATATCTGAGCTGTTCCCTGATAATGGCTACTGCTCTCCTGTTGTTTAGCTTCTCATTTCTGGTGAATTTCCCGATACCGTGGTGGTACTTGATGTTGGAGGTGGTCATACTGTTTATGATGTCTCTTTCTAGCTGGTGCTCTCCTGCATATCTGAGATTTTGAAGGATTTCCTGAATTTTGATTGCTGTGTGGAGGACAAGGAGACCTTTGTTTTGAGCATCGATCTCACATCTGAGGCCTAAGTGTTTATATACTGGTGTCTCATTGTCATGACTTTCCTTTTCCATTTTTGTGAAGGGTTTGATTAACGCAACGCGGCGTGCTCCTCCTGCTGCGACTCTCGTAGCGCCACCGGAACACAACCCTTGATGATGTCGACAAGGGCTCGCCGTCCATCTCGGTCAGTCGAAGAATCGGTACCAGTCAGCCAGACGAACGCGTTGCTGTGCTTCTCAACCACCAGGGCAAGGACGTCGTAGAGAAGCCCATTCACCTTGTTGACCACGGGTGCCAGAGGGTCGTCGAGGTCAAAGGTACACAGTTCCAGCCCGGTCGACTGAAACTCCGTACGCAGCTGCACCACCAGGTCGGACAGAAGGCCAGCGTCGTCCGTACCGCGAAAATGATGCTTCTTGTCACCAAGAATGTCCTCACGGATACTCTTGGCCCAAGCCCGATGGAGTCGCGCTTTGTAGATCTCGTCGACGAGCTTGGACTGCTCCTGCAGGTAACGCCTGACGGCCACGTCCGGGTAAGACCATATATGGCAGACAGCTGTACATTCCACCAACAGCTAAAGTCCCCACAGATGACGGTGAGATCACACAGCTCCGCCACATTCTCCTTCATGAGTGCCACTCAGCCACTATTTCTGGTCATGTAGGCAAAAATCGCATGCTTCATCTTCTGCGTAGCCGGTATTATTGGCCAGGAATGACAACGGCAGCCATCAAGTACATTCGGGAGTGCCCCGTTTGTCAGCGCCAGAAAACGAGGCGACACAAGCCTTATGGTCAGGCACACATACGATATTCCGTGCCTAAGACAAAATGGCTAGATGTATCTCTTGATTGGATCACTGACCTGCCTATCACCACTAATGGGCACGACAGTATATTTGTGGTAATTTGCCAATTCTCTCATCGTTGTCATCTCATTCCCTTCAGCATGACCTGGACAGCTCAGCATACTGCTTCTATCTATATGCAGCATATCTTCAAGCTCCATGGTCTTCCAAGGAACATCATCTCAGATCGAGACCCCAGATTCACCTCTACATTCTGGCAGACACTGTGGAAATCTACTGGTACAAGATTGTCCATGACATCGTCACACCATCCACAGTCGAATGCTGCCAATGAGAGGAGCCATGCCTTCATTGAGGATATCCTCAGGTAATTTTCAAATTGTTGATTCATGATTTGATTTCACCATCCTCTGGTTTATAAACTGATTAAGTAGTATTTTTCATCTTCAGGTGTTGTTGCAATGATACTTCAGCCAATTCGTGGGAGGACAAGTTGCCTCTGGTGGAGTTTGCAATTAACAATACCGTTTCTGCATCAATTGGTTATTCACCATTTTATCTCGACTCGATGGCGCAACCACTTTCGCCTCATGACCTGGTTATCACTATTCCGCCAGAAGCTCCTGTTCCAATACAAATAGCTATTCGAGATCATTTTGACCAGTACTCGGCTGTTCATGCCAACGCGGTAGACAACATTTCCCGAGCAGCAGAAGTTAGCCAACCCAGATTCAATAGGACTCACATGCCTAAGCAGTTTGCATTAGGGCAGAAAGTTCTTTTACGGACCGAGTTTATTCAATGGACTGGTTTGACAGAGGCAGGCAGACACTTTAAGCAGCCATATATTGGGCCGTTCACCATTTCCAAAGTGCTTAGCCATGGACGTGCATACGAGTTAGATTTCGGAGATCTTGATATCCGTATTCATCCGGTACAGCCTGTTTCCAGATTAGAGCTGTACAACGACTCGATCCAAGCACCTTTGCCTCTGCCACAGATGATCACCGAAGAAGGGCAACCACTGTTTGAGATATCACATATACTCTCGGATAAGTTCACTAGAGGTGTCAAATACTATTTAGTACGATATGCAGGCTACGGTCCTGAGCATGACACCTGGGTCAAAGCCACAGAGCTGACCAATGCAGCAGACATTATAGCTGCCTATGAAGGCTAGACATTATATTAAGCCTTATGCCTTTACTTCTTGTAATATATACTAATACATGTCGATAATCTATATAACCTTGCTCTTAATGTTTATCATTATGTTGCATTGAAGCGGGAATTGATCCTTCCTTGCTAAAGGTGTAGTGAGCCTTGTTCAAAATCATACCCTTGCACAGATACGCACACATGCGAGATATCATATCTGTGGATAAATAAAAACTGCTAAATGCTACCTTTGCCAAAACCGTGGTTTGTCATCGGATTTTTGGCCAGTCATCCGAGCTACCGGAGATATCGACTGAGGTAGACGGAGTGGTGATCCTAAGTTGTGCTTGACAAACATAACTAAAGAAATTTCACATTAGTACGTGGCGAATCCATTCTCACTCATCGCGATAGATGTTCGTCAAGCGCGCGTACCGGACCAAATATTGAGGAGTAGAGCAGACCGGGCAAAGAATTATAAGTCCGATCCCGTTAAGCAGGGCCACTCCGTTTGCATTAAAAATAAGCCCCAAAAATCGGGCTCCCCATTACCGCCTGTGAACCTCCATAGTAGCTTCAGGAGGGGAGGAAGGGTTGGGTGCACTATATATAACTGTGAAAACATGTACCCAAGGGTTTTCGTCGATCAGTCATATATATCAGGCCGAGAATCGTGCGATTATAAATCGTTAAATCGTGGGATCATCGTTCGCTAAAGCGACGACGGCTAGCGCAAATAATCCGTAACGTACACTTCGGATGCTTTGAATCGTCACTCTGACGCACGATACGTATGGATCAATCAGTAATCCAGCGTCAATCTGCATCACGAAACGCAATTCATTGAACCTTGAAACGTCACTCTGAAATACGATACGATTTCCAGAAAGGTGGGCTACATCCTAAGAACTGTAAGGTGAGGGACTAAAGTGGACTCAGTTCCCCCCAATAACCTAAAAACACCATGAGGGACGCCTCAAATCGGTGTAAGAAGACTGGTACCAGCAAGAAGCGACAACAACAAAGACATCATAGACATATACAAAGGTATGCCCGTTGTGAGGTCACCATCTGATACGGCGAGATATACCATCTGATACGGCGAGATATACAGGCGCCGTGAATATATTATCAGTATACAAATAAACACTGCAAAGTTGGACAGCAATGCAAGTGTACGGATGAGCGGGTTTGTGAGTGCAGTCTCTGTAAGAAGATCTGCTGAAGCACAACGCTTCCTCACTTATGTACCATACGTCTCCCATCATCTTAGATGGTACCGCCATTGGGTTGTGAACCCGAGACGTAGGTTGAACGACCAGCATTGTGGAAACGACTAGTTCGTTCATGCTGCGCATGCGAGTTCCGCGCATGCTAAAAGCCAAGATGGTTCTTGTTTGTATTCAAGATGTATCTTTGCTTTGCCATCTTCGAGTTCGACATACGAACTCTCGATGACAGGGATGCCTGATGATATGACATTATCATCTGGCGACATGTACAGTCATCGTCGACCGTACTGACGAATGTCATATCAATATATGACGCGACTCGACATGTACAGTCATGGTCGACCATACTGTCGACTGTCATAAATATATGACGCGACCGACTGACATGACATGACATGGTATGACATGTCTGACAGGTATGACACGTATGACATGTATGACACATATGTCATCGGTCATGACCCTGACAGATCTCCCCTATTTATAAAGGAGTTGTGACCTCACAACGGGCATACCTTTGTATATGTCTATGATGTCTTTGTTGTTGTCGCTTCTTGCTGGTACCAGTCTTGTTACACCGATTTGAGGCGTCCCTCATGGTGTTTTTAGGTTATTGGGGGGAACTGAGTCCACTTTAGTCCCTCACCTTACAGTTCTTAGGATGTAGCCCACCTTTCTGGAAATCGTATCGTATTCCAGAGTGACGTTTCAAGGTTCAATGAATTGCGTTTCGTGATGCAGATTGACGCTGGATTACTGATTGATCCATACGTATCGTGCGTCAGAGTGACGATTCAAAGCATCCGAAGTATACGTTACGGATTATTTGCGCTAGCCGTCGTCGCTGTAGCGAACGATGATCCCACGATTTAACGATTTATAATCGCACGATTCTCGGCCTTATATATATGACTGATCGACGAAAACCCTTGGGTACATGTTTCCACAGTTATATATAGTGCACCCAACCCTTCCTCCCCTCCTGAAGCTACTATGGAGGTTCACAGGCGGTAATGGGGAGCCCGATTTTTGGGGCTTATTTTTAATGCAAACGGAGTGGCCCTGCTTAACGGGATCGGACTTATAATCTTTTACCCGGTCTGCTCAACTCCTCAATATTTGGTCCGGTACGCGCGCTTGACGAACATCTATCGCGATGAGTGAGAATGGATTCGCCACGTACTAATGTGAAATTTCTTTAGTTATGTTTGTCAAGCACAACTTAGGATCACAACTCCGTCTACCTCAGTCGATATCTCCGGTAGCTCGGATGACTGGCCAAAAATCCGATGACAAACCACGGTTTTGGCAAAGGTAGCATTTAGCAGTTTTTATTCATCCACAGATATGATATCTCGCATGTGTGCGTATCTGTGCAAGGGTATGATTTTGAACAAGGCTCACTACACCTTTAGCAAGGAAGGATCAATTCCCGCTTCAATGCAACATAATGATAAACATTAAGAGCAAGGTTATATAGATGATCGACATGTATTAGTATATATTACAAGAAGTAAAGGCATAAGGCTTAATATAATGTCTAGCCTTCATAGGCAGCTATAATGTCTGCTGCATTGGTCAGCTCTGTGGCTTTGACCCAGGTGTCATGCTCAGGACCGTAGCCTGCATATCGTACTAAATAGTATTTGACACCTCTAGTGAACTTATCCGAGAGTATATGTGATATCTCAAACAGTGGTTGCCCTTCTTCGGTGATCATCTGTGGCAGAGGCAAAGGTGCTTGGATCGAGTCGTTGTACAGCTCTAATCTGGAAACAGGCTGTACCGGATGAATACGGATATCAAGATCTCCGAAATCTAACTCGTATGCACGTCCATGGCTAAGCACTTTGGAAATGGTGAACGGCCCAATATATGGCTGCTTAAAGTGTCTGCCTGCCTCTGTCAAACCAGTCCATTGAATAAACTCGGTCCGTTAAAGAACTTTCTGCCCTAATGCAAACTGCTTAGGCATGTGAGTCCTATTGAATCTGGCTTGGCTAACTTCTGCTGCTCGGGAAATGTTGTCTACCGCGTTGGCATGAACAGCCGAGTACTGGTCAAAATGATCTCGAATAGCTATTTGTATTGGAACAGGAGCTTCTGGCGGAATAGTGATAACCAAGTCATGAGGCGAAAGTGGTTGCGCCATCGAGTCGAGATAAAATGGTGAATAACCAGTTGATGCAGAAACGGTATTGTTAATTGCAAACTCCACCAGAGGCAACTTGTCCTCCCACGAATTGGCTGAAGTACTGTATCATTGCAACAACACCTGAAGATGAGAAAAAATACTACTTAATCAGTTTATAAACCAGAGGATGGTGAAATCAAATCATGAATCAACAATTTGAAAATTACCTGAGGATATCCTCAATGAAGGCATGGCTCCTCTCATTGGCAGCATTCGACTGTGGATGGTGTGACGATGTCATGGACAATCTTGTACCAGTAGATTTCCACAGTGTCTGCCAGAATGTAGAGGTGAATCTGGGGTCTCGATCTGAGATGATGTTCCTTGGAAGACCATGGAGCTTGAAGATATGCTGCATATAGATAGAAGTAGTATGCTGAGCTGTCCAGGTCATGCTGAAGGGAATGAGATGACAACGATGAGAGAATTGGCACATTACCACAAATATACTGTCGTGCCCATTAGTGGTGATAGGCAGGTCAGTGATCCAATCAAGAGATACATCTAGCCATTTTGTCTTAGGCACGGAATATCGTATATGTGCCTGACCATAAGGCTTGTGTCGCCTCGTTTTCTGGCGCTGACAAACGGGGCACTCCCGAATGTACTTGATGGCTGCCGTTGTCATTCCTGGCCAATAATACCGGCTACGCAGAAGATGAAGCATGCGATTTTTGCCTACATGACCAGAAATAGTGGCTGAGTGGCACTCATGAAGGAGAATGTGGCGGAGCTGTGTGATCTCACCGTCATCTGTGGGGACTTTAGCTGTTGGTGGAATGTACAGCTGTCTGCCATATATGGTCTTACGATAGATCAACCCCTGAATGAGCTCGAAGCTGTAGCTGCTGACTGACTGTGATGAAGTCGATGATGTCAGCTTAGCCAAAATAGTCTGTGCAAATGTGTCACGATCATACTCGGATATAATGATGTCGTGCAGCTGATGAGCTGATGAAGAAGATATAAGAGCAATGAATGTAGAATCTGTGGGTGGTATGTCAATGAGTGGAACCTCGGTGATGTCTATATGTTTCAGACAATCAGTGAGTTCAAAGAGTGTAGAGATACGCGTGAGTGCGTCTGCAACCTTATTCTTCTCGCCAGCAATGTGCTCTATACGGAAGTTGTACTCGGAGAGCTCATCCAACCACCGTGCCTGCTTGGGGCTCAGTGTGGATTTGGTCTGGAAATAAACCAGTGGCTGATGATCTGAGCGTACAATGGTCTCAGGAGCTCCCACCAAGATGTGGCGAAAGAATCTGAAGCCTTCTACAATGACAAATAGCTCGATCTCAGGAATAGGCCAACGTCTCTGTGTATCGGATAGAGTGACGCTGTGATAACCACATGGCTTCATACCTTTTCCTTGAGCCTGGAGTATTACTTGACCAACGTGTGTGCCTGATCCATCGACCTCCATAATAGATGGCAGTTTCTGATCTGGGAGCTGCAATACTGGAGCGTTACAGATGGCACTTTTGAGGTTATCAAATGCCTGCTGCTGCTCAGATTCCCAGACAAATTCTGCATTATCTTTAAGGAGACGATTGAGAGGCTCGGCAACTTTGGAGAACTTTGGTATGAATCTCCTAAATTGACCGACCATGCCCAAGAATGACCGAAGGGATGACTTGCCATTTTTAGCCATACGGCGTAGAGGCTGCTTTCCAACGGTGGGACCATAAGACACTGGAGGCGGAATTGCCATGACTGCTCGGATTCTGTATTCGATGATGGATAAGCCTGCTTCAGAGATGTGATGTCCGATAAAGTCTATAGATCTGGCGAACAACTCCGTCTTGGAAGGCCTGATGAAGAACTGATGATCTCTGCAACGCTGGAGGAACTGTCGAACATGCTTCACATGGCCGTCAAAGTCTGGACTGTATACGATAGTGTCGTCCATGAATATGACAAGAAACTGGTCAATGAAGTCAAAGAATGCTCGGTTACCTATACGAAGTGCCGTTGCAGGAGCATTGGTCAATCCGAAAGGCATGACTGTCCATTCATAAGAACCGTATCTAGTACGAATACCAGTTTTATGAATGTCATCTGGATGGATGGGAATCTGGTGGAAGAACTGGTTGAAATCAAATCTGCTGAACCAGCGTGCTCCCTTCAGCTGCTCTAGTAGGGTGTCGTGTGGTGGTAGTGGATACGTGTCCTTTATGGTGATGTTATTCAGGGCACGATAATCACAACACATCCTCCATTTTCCCCCTGGCTTAGGAGCGAAAATGATTGGGCACCCATATGGCGATGATGATGGACGAAGGATACCCAACTCGGCATATTTTATGATTTGCCGTTTGAGCTCCTCCATCATGGGTGCTGGAATGGTGCGTACTGGCTGTGATGGTGGCTTATGTCCAGGTTCGATGTTGATTCTATGATATCCACCTTCAAACCGTTCTGGCCTATGACCAGCTGGAAGATCCTCCTGGAATACGTCTGAAAAGTCTTCTCTCACTTGATCACGTGCTGCTGTGACCTCGGGGTCTTCCATTGTGGTGTCTGAGTCTGCTGCTGCAAAGACCAATTCACCATCGACCACGGAGAGGGAAAAGAGATATGCTACGGCTTCTTCAGCCGAACCACTGGATCGAATGCGACGGAGATGCTTTCTCATAGTGGTGGCACTGACCAATTCCATTTCGGGAAGGCCATCTGAGTCTGAGTCTGGAGTCTGCTCAACTCTGGAAAGAACTGTACGAACACTGGAACCTGATGAGTGTGTCTTGGTGATCGTCATGTTCTTCGACTGAAAGTCTATGTGTGGGTTCCTTCTCTCCAACCAATCCTGTCCCAGGATGACTGTGAAGGGCTTCATATCAATAATATAGAGGTCTACTGTACTGAATCCTTATACTTGCCCATCGTGAATGTAGCATTGGGAAGATAGGATGTACAGGGTAATTGGCTTCCTCCAACCAACCCCACTGAGAATGATGATGAGTCTGATGGTGATATACCAAGCTGAGAAGCAAATTGTCTGTCGATGAAAGATGATGTGGCTCCTGGATCTACCAAAATGTGAGTATTCTGTCCAAATACTTTCCCTTTGTACAACAGCAGCTTCTTTTGTGATTTCAGCTGTGCTGTCTGAGACTGCATCTGTACGATGTGCTCTGAGGGATTATCTGTTTGCTGGAACTGCAATGTCAGACTGGATAGAACCTCTTCTGATATGCTCTCAACTTGGCCACTTGCTTCAGTGGCATCTGCAGGCTGATCTATCCCCTTTGGGGTGCTCTCATCACTGGTACTTGTGCAGTACCCTGAGAGTTTCCCTGAGGAGCTGGAGTTGAAGCTGGAACTGGAGTTGCAACTGCTGCATTGATGCTGTGCTGGCTCTTTAGTTCCTTGACCAAGGTGTTGATCGTGTTGATGAGTTTGCCAGATCCATCCTTAGCACCTTGATTCTGCTGTTGCTGTCTCCGATTCTGGAAGAATGGATTCTGAGCTGGTGGCTTACCCTTGATTTCCTTTCCATCTTCGGTCCTGGTGGCAAAACAATCCTTTGCGATGTGACCAACACGATTACAACGCTGGCAAGTCTGAGGAGGATTTGGTGCTGCTCCTTTTCCTTTTCCTTTTCCTTTTCCCTTGCCTTTTCCACCTTTTCCCTTGGTCCGATTCTGATGAAAATTCTGGCTGTTATTCTGATTCCAACTCCTATTTCTGCTGTATTTGTCATATGGCTTTTGGCCACGTCCTCTGTTCTGTTCCTTTCTGACTGGACCTCCAGTTGACTGTTCCTTTTGCCCCCGATAGTGAAGGGTCTCTGACTGCTTCGAATGAACGACATAGTTCAAGTCGAGCAGTATCTGTGTGGTTAGTGACCACGACAGATTATTCCTTTCTGTCTCTGTCAGGAATCGTAAATGGAACTGTCTGCGAAGTTCTGAATCTATGCTGTTGATAAATCTGTCCTTTATCAACACATCTTCCAGTTCAACTGCTGCCAATGCAGCCAGTGAAGTGAATGTGCGTAGATAATCTGAGAAAGTCTGGCTTCCTTGAGTCAGTGACATTAGATGTTTCTTAGCCACTGATCTTTTATGGGGGTTACCAAACTGTCTGAGGAAAATTCCTCTGATCCCTTCATATGTGGCATCTGGTTGATTTGCCACGACCTGGAAATAGTGTCGGTCATTATTCTGTATGAGGGTCAGGAAAACTGTGATCAGGTCTTTGTCTGGAACTCCTGGATACGTGAATTGGAAGTATCTATCCACGGTTTCCAACCAAACCTCTGCGTCCATTCCTGATTTGTATTCCTTTGGTGTTGTCATTTTCACCTTGGGAACCAAACTAGGTGGTGCTGGTGCTGGTGCTGGATCTGCATCTGGATCTGTGAAGACCATTGGAGGATTGTCTGCAGTATATTCATCATCTGGTTCCTTAGGCTCGTTTTCAGAATC
Source organism: Cymbomonas tetramitiformis (assembly GCA_001247695.2). Lineage (NCBI taxonomy): Eukaryota > Viridiplantae > Chlorophyta > Pyramimonadophyceae > Pyramimonadales > Pyramimonadaceae > Cymbomonas > Cymbomonas tetramitiformis. The sequence goes on along the minus strand of LGRX02024753.1, from coordinate 13,102 downwards.
CCGATATCTGCTCATATCAGGGTTCATGCGGCTGATATTGTCGAAATACCCTATCTTGTCGAATCTGGTCTGGGTATTATCATAACCAACGAGCCATTTTGGGATCTTGAATCGACTGTATGCATCATATGAGCCTAAGATGTCAAAGAACCATGTCGACGGATCTGCATTGATGGGTGGAATGTCTGGATCTTCTGCTTCTGCCATCTAAGAAAAACAAAACACAACACCAAAATACCTTCAGCTAACTGAGTGTGTGTTGATATATATATACCTATGTTATATATGGCATATTTGTATGTTATGATGAGGTTATACATGTACATGCATTTACCTTCTTCCCCCCTCAAGGAAGTGTGAAATGCATAGGCAGTTGTCAATTGCCTTTTACCTCATACAGCATGCATTCCTATAGGAAGCAGCTGTTTGGTTGCAGCCCTACAGTTCTTGGGTTGTGGCCCTGCAGTTTTTGGGTTGTTGCCCTACAGTTCTTGGGTTGTTGCTCTCAGTATTATCATGTCTGTGATGATTTAGCATGATATAATAATGCCCAAAAAAACGAAGTTTTTCTAAATAATAGCGGCATTTTAGGGTAGTGTGGTTACAGTGGCCCTATTACCCAATATGGTGATTAGGGTGTTACATGATATCAGTAACCCTAATACAGGTAAAAAATAAGCAGTATAATGTTTTCGCAAAGATTTTTAAGCAAAACTGCATTTAATACCTACATGAATGTAAGGTGGTTTTCAGGAGGTACGTTACACCCCCTGTTACACACATTTAATTTTAGGGTTGTTACAGGGCGTTACACATGCTGCATAAATCAGGGATTGTTATTTGATATATAAATATCCATTTTAGCAAAAAAAATCAATCCGAAAATTTCAAAATGTGTTTTACGTACAGCATTTTGAGCGATTTATCGTTACAGCAATATGTATACCCCTACATATTCCATACCTAATATCTAGGGCGTTACACGAGATATGACATATGTCATTATGATTTCCTGATACCTTAATATGTATAAAATCATAATTTTAAATAAAATGGGCACACATTTTTCATTTTGAAATCATGCGTGGAGCAATTTTACCCATTTTATAGCTTTTTAAGCTATCTAAAATATTGTTTCGGTGACATATCTCAGTGTATATGTGGAATGTAAGTGCAGAATCACTGTAAGGAACTTCACTTTTGCATATGACAAATTTCATAGCAAGTAAGTGAGTTGTGTTGTATATCAACATTTATGGTTGATAGCATTCTGGGTTTTACTGATTCAAACCCATGTACAGCAAATATACTTTTCTGATTATGTATAGATTTATTGATTTAAGTGGAAACACCCACTTTAGTGATATATATCAACCTATGATTTGTTCTGAGCATAGGTCTGTGCTCTTAAGATTTATCAAAGTGATATATCTTATTTAGAACAAATCTGGACTTTGCTGGATACAATCACAGCGACTTCACACAGCACATTTATGTGTGTGTTTTGTCCTTAATAACTATGTCAGATATCATGTAAGCTGATCTGAGAGTTGCATGCAATATTGATCTGATCAAGTCTGATTCAATTGTCAATATGCAGAGTAGTTTTTGTAGTTGCTCCAGCGATGATATGTGAGATGAGACGCATGGACTGCACCCAACAGTTACCAGCTGTTTTATGGGTGCAGTATTTAGCCTTCGGGTCTGGAGATAACTCCATCCAGCCCTTCAGCATGTTGTCTTATCCTGCTTACCATTGCTATCACCATCGCTGACACTTTCCACGCACATGTGTTTGGAAAGTGGTATCCACATTACCATATACAGTATAATTGATCTATTCACTTTGAGTCAGTGAATCTCAACATGTATAATGAATGCTAGTGTATGTGCAGTGTGTAGTACTGCTGATTAGTACTAGTGTGTGTGTGTGTTTACTTGTACACACTCTGCAAGATCTTTCTGGATATCACAATATCCTAACAATTTATCATGCAGACAGTCAGCATACCATGTACTGATTACATCTAACATGATATATATAGTTTAGGGATTGTTGTAATTCCATGATAATCTCATTACGAAATGAGTTGCTGATAGATTTTACATGAAGCTCAGGTGAGCATTCCTTCCAGTAACCCACCATAGAATGTACATGTTATCTGGAGAGCATCTCGGCTCCACCAGGACATGACAAACTAATTATGGTGTTGAGATTACTTTCAGGCACCCTTTGCAACATGGATTCGAATATAGACTAGCATTCACTGCAATATGCTTATGCTCTATGTACTACAGCTGTTATCGTGATCAAGCTGTACAGTATAATAAAGCATGTACCATTCACAACATTGCAATCATTCATCATAAGATGTGTGCATGGTATAGAAGTGTATGCACTGCATATTGATGATTGTTGTAAGTGAAATGAGTGCATGTGTGTGTGTGCTGATCTGCACACACATGTTGTGCACAGATCCTTGTGCTGCTGATAAGTATAATGCTGATGATCAAAAGTATTTGTGCAGTCATCAGAACATTGGAATTTGCTGCAGTATGATAATAATGCATTCACAGCAGCATAGTGGTAATGTATCCAAAGCAGTGTGTATCCACAGCATAACGATCATGTGTTCCCAGCATTCGTCCTGCATGTATACAATCATTTTGCATATGATTTCGACGCGCGTACACATATGTGCTTCTCACTGCATGTAGACACATCAAAACTGTACGTGCTAAAATCGAGCATTCCTCACATCTTATGAAATCATGAAAGGTGTATATTGTGCTGACAGGCCATAAATCATTGCACGCGCTGGTTATTGTAAACAGTGCGTAGAGATGATTTGCAAAAATCGCTGATGTACGTCGTATACGAATGCGAGCGCGCTGCTGATGAAAAGGATGAATGGTCGTCGCCATTCATTAGCACATGATACGAGCGCTGACATGTATACGAATCAAAATTTTGTCGATGACCACTATGTCATATATCATTCTGGACAATTTTCGAACGTGATTCATACAAGCGCGCGCATGCTGCGATCCACTTCTGCAAAAATATGCGACTATCGCGCAATATGCGACCATCGCGCATGCTGCCATCTGCAAATTAGTGACCATCGCGCATCAACATGTATGAAGCCGTACAAAAAGCAATTCAGTGCAATCATGAAAATTGCGATACTGCGCTGATGATTTTCCGCGCGGAAACGATTTTGCCGATGATTTATCGCATCTGCGAACATGCATACATCCGCGAACCATTTATGCGAGTACATTTCATTGCTGCGCCGATATATGCCATATGCACACCTTATCGCGTATATGTGCGATCAGCTGTTTCTGCGAGTGCGCTGCGGAAAATCTCCTCGCGCAATCTCTGCGCTGTCGATATGCGAACGTATATTATTCGGGCTGCAGATATTCAATATTATGCGAACGCTGTCGTATGTGCGCCCTCCTGCAAACCTGCGAACAATATTAAATATGCTACGTCTATCGCTGCACCCACTTGAGTTCTCGAGTATCGTGCCTTGACGACTTTTAGAATACCATCTGATACGGCGAGATATACAGGCGCCGTGAATATATTATCAGTATACAAATAAACACTGCAAAGTTGGACAGCAATGCAAGTGTACGGATGAGCGGGTTTGTGAGTGCAGTCTCTATAAGAAGATCTGCTGAAGCACAACGCTTCCTCACTTATGTACCATACGTCTCCCATCATCTTAGATGGTACCGCCATTGGGTTGTGAACCCGAGACGTAGGTTGAACGACCAGCATTGTGGAAACGACTAGTTCGTTCATGCTGCGCATGCGAGTTCCGCGCATGCTAAAATCCAAGATGGTTCTTGTTTGTATTCAAGATGTATCTTTGCTTTGCCATCTTCGAGTTCGACATACGAACTCTCGATGACAGGGATGCCTGATGATATGACATTATCATCTGGCGACATGTACAGTCATCGTCGACCGTACTGACGAATGTCATATCAATATATGACGCGACTCGACATGTACAGTCATGGTCGACCATACTGTCGACTGTCATAAATATATGACGCGCCCGACTGACATGACATGACATGGTATGACATGTCTGACAGGTATGACACGTATGACATGTATGACACATATGTCATCGGTCATGACCCTGACACAATGCATATTGTCACACACGCCTATTTGTGTGTGGCCATATTTCTTGAGTCTGCTATTAATGAGTTGTGTGAGTTTCTGGTCCTCCACTGTCATCTTTAGCACCATGTCTGTAAGGTCCATAGGGGCTATGGTACTCGGGTCCCGTATTTTCATTGCATCACCAACATGAGTTGCATTTAACCACCCCTTTTCTGAAAGGAGTGATTCCGTGGCCATTTTGGTTTCATCTACTGCATTATTATCTTCGGTGCTTGCTCCACCGCTTAACATCTGCTCAGGTTTAGGCATATTATGTTGTTTGGTATCGTTATCCTTCTTGCGGTGGGTTTTATGTTTCATTATTCTTAGAGGTGATTTCATTTTAGATTTCTTTGTATTTTGGGTCCGTGTCCTCTCCCAAAGCCATGCAATTTTGGGGTTTTGAATCATGTATTTCAAGGCGCTCTTGCTTAACCTTTTGCAGGCCTTAGGTCTCTTGTGGGCTAGGTGTATTATGACTCTAGGTCCCGGGAAATATTGTTTAGGGTTCAACTTCATTTTGCTGAGTCCCGCCATTAAATGAAGAAGCATGATAGTGGGCCCGTAAGTGGTTGTTTGCAGTTCCGCTCGTGTTTTAATGATATTTTCCTCACGTCTCAGAAGGTGTCGCATTATGTAATATGTCATAATTATGCTGCCGCTTATGTCTTTATCTATTTTTATTTCCATTTAAAATATATTTCGGACCGTGCTGGGCTTACTATAAGATACATATATTGTGTTAAGTTAGCAGCCTGTATTTTGAGGTCAAATGCATTCCATTTCAAGTTATTTGGAAGCCGCAATAAGTTTACCATAGACCGCTTAAGGTTAGTAGCTGACCTCATCGGGTCGCCTATAGGTTTGTTTAAGTTACTAGAAACCCGCTTGAGGTTATTTGGGTGCCGTATCGAAGTTATTACACTAACCGTATACTGTTTTAGGTTATCTGTGTACCGTGTCTGAGTATCTGTGGCTTGTGTTATGTTACCTGCTCTGTTACCAGTTATCCGCATATGGTTTTGTGTAGTTTGAGTTAAGTTAACGGAGAGCCGTGTTAAGTTGTCCAGTTGCAGCATTGATATTTGATACATATATTGTGTTAAGTTAACGAACGGCATCGGGTAAGTTATACGGACTTTATGGTAACGGTTTCCAGTGCTTGCATCGCCGTATCGGTTATGGCAAAAAGTGGGACTGACTATATTGTATGCTGTTTTAACCGACTGTTTATTGTAGCTGTCACAAGTGAAGCTAATGCTTTCGATATGTTTAGTCAGACTATCATACATAAGGATATAGTTGTCATAAAAACAGTTTAAGTTAGCAGACAGTTCAGTGTGTTGCACACCTATGTGTGTATGAATAACAGACTGCCGTGTTATGTTATCTTGCTGCCCACTACTGCTGACATATACTACCACATAGTAAGCGGGTTCAGAGAAGTAAACAGGGCTAAGCGGTTTCATAGATTTAGCACGGTGAACAGTGTTCATGCTCATAAGAAGGGACACAGAAAGAAATTCGAGTATTGAGACAGCTTTAATGGTATGTGAAAAGAACTTTACCATATCAAGGTGTGTCGGGGTCTATCACCTGTAAAAAGGATGGTGCTAAAAAATCAGGATCCAGACCGATTGAGAAAGTGCTGCGGCTGTCAGCTGGAGCAGTGAAGAGGCTTCTGAAAAGGTGTTGAAGGCAGTCACTGTTATTTTAAAAACGGTTTGCAAGATTGGCTTCCCGCAGCTTCTCTTTCTCAGCACTGCCAGCCGTGAACTTGTGGGCAGGGCTCTGGGATGATGGTTCAGACTTTCTTTTATCTGCACGTGCACGAGCCTGTTCCCACTTATGTCTATTGGGGATACGGTGGGGTAACCCACCGTAACGAGGCGTTACGGTGGGTTAACCATACCCTAAGGTCTTAGCTATTTATTATCATTCTGAAGCATTATATCGGGTCATACACGTGACACACATTGCCTTTAGACTCATATCCACCATGTGAAATGGAAAATATACCGCTAGATCGCCGACAGGGTAGAAAAAACTTGCCACCGCAAGCGAAAACAACGAAACACCCTGAAAAATACATATTCAGTGCATTTTTCAAGCCATACCCCCTCGTGTAAACCGCCTCAGAATTCCGTCTATAATCAGATGATAACTGAACCCCATCTAAGAGAGGTTCCCTAGGTGTCATAGATGATAGAAAAATTCTAATATGCATGTTCCAGATGCGATCTGCGTTCTTAAAATCTACCCATATATGAAAAAATGGGTTAACCCACCGTAAGGATTTGGGGCATTTTTCTGCTTGACCCCTTGGTACTAGGGCGTATATAAGACACACCTATACGATATGTCTCGTATTTTTTGCAAGTCTATGCATTAATATAACCCCTAAGGTGTGTAAAAAAGCATGGGTTTGCCAAGTTGTCACAATATGCTAGCACCAGCATGCGGTTTCCGAAAACCTCTTACGGTGGGTTAACCCACCGTAAGGTGCGCCCAATAGACACTTAGCTGTGCTAGCACCTCGGGATCCTGCCCCCTTCTGACTCGATCGACCGTTGTCTGCTCTGCCCTTTCCTTTCCCTTTTTGTTTCGGTTCTGAGCAAATGCTAGAGCAATGACCGTACCTTGTGGGCAAGTGTCGGCACTTATAGCACTCCCAGGCACTGCACTGTGACAAATTGACGATGCCCATAGGCTCAAAAATGTATCTGGTAGGGATGAAGTAAATTTGGTCTTCCTTCGGATCGAGTTCCTTCGGCTCCGGTGCAGGAACTAATGGCGGTCTCAGGATTGCATAAAAGCGGCGAACAAATCGAGGACCGTTCCTAGCCTGTTCGTGAAACGATTGCACGTACACAATCCTGGACACAAACTCAGAAAAGACTGTGCCGCTGAGGAATTCCACTATTTTCACCGTGGAGACTTGCAAATTAGCAGCTGTTGCGTCAAAGATTATGTTAAATCGGACTAGGCGGCTTGATTTCGGAGCAGCGACATACTTCCTGTTGTCGATCACAAAAACTGCCTTCTCCAGTATCGCTCTGGCCTCGTCCTCCGATTTAACTCGGACGAGAATGAAGGGCACCTGCACCTGAATACAACACGTGTGTGTGGTGTGCATAAAGTTGTGAGCTGATGCACAAAGAATTAACAAGTGCGTGCTTACACCTAACAGTCTCGATGCGTCACAAAAAGGAATGATGTTTTGTGCTTGATGTTTAAGGGCGTATGGGGAACGTGTAATTACCTTTAATGGTGTACCGTCGTTGTCGTTTCGGTCCAGGCCTTTAATCGAGAGGTGTGAGATGTCCAGGTTCAGGCGATCGAGCAAGCTCGTGAGCTGACGCGTTATTTCGTTAATTTCTCTGTCCTTGAATTTCCTTGTGTCCCCTTGGTCCATACGCGTTACTTTCAGTGTCTGAATAAAATCTTCGTTGCTAAGGTCACCCTCGTGCCCTGCAATTACCTCTGTTCTGTTTTTGACAGCTGCGGTATGCTGTTGTGCGCGTAAGATTGCAGAAGGGTCGAAGTCCGCAGATTCCTCGTGGCCTACAAGAGTGCTCTTATACGCGCCTATGAGATTGGCGCTACCATATTCTCCTGTGTACAAATTGTCAGTTAATTCGCGGAGTAATGACGAGAATGCTGTGCTTCGAACAATGCCCTTCGCCCTATAGGGCGAGCTGGAACAGGAATGAAAAAATGCAGTGCAGCGATGCCACTCACGTTGTGAGTCATATTCTCCTGTGCACAAATTGTGAGTTAATTCGCAATGCAATGACGAAGGTGCACTTTGCGTGTCTAGGTGATGTTTACGCACGGAGTTTTTTGTGTCTCGAACAATCAATTTTGGAGATTGATTTTCCCCCACCTGTACGTTCACGTACCCCCTATAAATTTTTAGAGGATTGATTTCGCAGAAACCAGCTATTAAGAACGAACATTCCTTTGCGTGACGCTCGCGCTCTTTTGCGTCACGTATAGTGTAGTAGTTTACGGCCTAGCTTTGCGTCACGCTTTTTGGGAGATTACTTTCAATTTGCGTCGTTGAGATGAAAGCTGCTAACAAAATGTCCATCGTGGATATGTTTTTTTGCGTATTCGTGGGGAAAAATCTTTAGATTGTCCCCCTCTTTGAAAAATCCGGTTTTTTATGTCACGCTTTTGTGTATTGGGGAAAAATCTTTAGATTGTCCCCCTCTTTGAAAAAGTCCGTTTTATGACGTCACAAATTTGCGTATAATTTTTTAGAGGTTTGATTTCGAACATTGCTTTGCGTCACGTTCTTTTGCGTGACGCTTTTTGCGTCACGACTTTCAATTTGCGTCGTTGAGATGAAAGCTGCTAACAAAATTTCAATCGTGGATATGTTTTTTTGCGTATTGGGGAAAAATCTTTAGATTGTCCCCCTCTTTGAAAAATCCGGTTTTTTATGTCACGCTTTTGTGTATAAATTTTTAAAGGTTCATTTCGCCGAAAACCAGCTATTCCAAAACGAACACTGCTTTGTGTCACGCTTTTCGAGCGTCACGCTTTTCGAGTGTCACGCTTTTCGAGCGTGACGCTTTTCGAGCGTCACGCTTTTCGAGCGTCACGCTTTTCGAGCGTCACGCGTTACACCCACTCAATTTAACCCCTGTTACGCACTTTAGCGTCGTAGATGAAAACTGCGAAACGATTCGTGTGTCGTGGATAAGTATGTGTCGCACCAGCAGTATATAATTTGATATTTAGATGAAAACTGCGAAACGATTCGTGTCTCGTGGATAAGTATGTGTCGCACGCGGCAGTATATAATTTGATATTTAGAATATTCAATACAAAGCCTCTTTATATTTAATTGGTCAATATAATATATAATATAATATTTTTAATTTTATTGGAATTGCACAAGTGTCACGACTGTCGATTATAAATATAACTTGGCACTGTATACCTTAACACTGTAGTATTATTTTTAATATGACTTATTTAATTTTAAAATAAGATGAAGACTCTATTGACGGTATAAATATTTGGATGTGGTCGACTGGACATTGACACATAAGACGTTAGACGTATGACATGACATGAGACGCAGTCTGTAAAGCGTAAAGCTTCGAGAATGAAAGTTGATGACAATGTCATGAACGTCAGCTGTACAGTATGGGCTGGCCGAGCCCGTATCGCGTTGAAAATCAAGCTGCTTCTCACATTTTTTTTTGGGGGGTGGGGACCCCCCACTGGGGTGGCCGTGACCCGTAGGAGAATCGACCATGAACGTCAGCTGTATGGGCTGGCCGAACTCCGATGGAAAGCAAGCTGCTTCTCACATTTTTTTGGGGGGGGGTGTGTGGGGGAAAACCTCCCCTCCCCCCCACAGGGGTGGCCGTGACCCGTAGGGGAATCGACGGCTTATTATTTATTAAATTTTATTCTTTGACGCTTTGACGCTTTTACGCTTTTCGACTGTCACGCTTTTTGCGCTCACGCTCTTTTTAATTATGACAGTAACACGACATGACATGACACGACAGTAAAGTCAAACTTTTGTGTATAAATGTTTTGGGGGAAATCGTAATCATTAGGTTGTCGCCCCTTTGCTGTCATTGGTAGACGCTGTCATCGTGTAGACGCTTCTTTATCGTTGTCATCATGCATGACACTTCGTTCGCTGTCATCATCCATCATGCATGACGCTTTTTGATATTCATCGTCAGCGTCATGCGCATGCGTCGCTGTTTGATCTGTCACGCTTATTATAATAAATTTAAAATAAATAATTTATAATATAAAACCTGTTTAAATATTTGGATGTGGTCGCCAAGGACACATCAGACATGAGAATTGAGACTCAGTGACACGCAAATCTGCGAAAATGAAGGCTGATGACACTGTCATGAACGTCGAACCATATGAGCTGGGCCCATGGCCGCTTACATTACATTTTTATTTTTGGGGGGAGGAGAAGGGGTTCGCCCTCTCCCCACTGGACTGAAATGTGTTGGGGGGTGTTGGATGCTGAATGTTTGGTCGGGGGAGGAGGGCGCATGATTGGGGGGTCAATGCCATCGCATGCTTCGATCACAATTGGCCGGGTGGGGCTTGGGTGCACGAACCTATATCTTATAACCGCCGCGATCTAGTTAACCGCTTACCGCACGTCACCGTGTTTATTTGGTTACCTGGTTTATCATAGTCACGATCCATCATTTTCTTTCTTTGTTCTGACATACCTTGTATCAACCCCATACGAATAAGCCCCCCACTATTCCTTGTCACACTTCTAACGACCACCCCCTCCCCTCGCCCCGCCTTACAATGCAACCACACCACAACCCTTTTTGCCCTTTGTCCACATGTGGGCCTCTCAATTTCTATTAACCATAGACCACTCACAATATCTAAGACAAATTTACATCAAAATTTACAACCAATCAATGATCAAATATGATCGAATATTTAAACAATGAATCACAACTATCTTGAGATTTGAATAGTACAACACAATTTGATTGATTTGTTTGTTCACCAATTGCAATTGACAACATATTACTATGAAATCAGCTTGAGATTTGAAAGATGAACAATTTCGCTTCATCTTTGGTTCAAAATGAAACATATTTGTTTGGCCAATCACATCGATTGATACATGAATAATTGATGAAATCAGAGTTTTCTCAAAGTAATTTCAACCATCAAAATGATATAAAATGCAAATATTTGTTGATACGCTACAAATGTAACACATTTGACAATTGGCATGCTTTGATGACGACATTTGGCGATCATTATGGCCACACACATTTTACTAAATTTGGACAGTGCCCCTATGTATCAACATATAAATTATCAACGACTCTTATTGTTATCATTTCTGAATTCAAAAATATACATCAAAGCAACTTTAACTTCAACATGTCTCAATTTACCAAAACTTGGTTTGGCACCCTGAAGACTAAGTTTGAGAACGATGAGGACCTATCCAGTCTCAAATTCCGTGTTTTTGCTATATGCGAAAGCAAATCACGCACCTTATCACGTACCAAAGATAAGCAACCCGTGGTATCTGTCACTTTTAGAGATGCCCCTGGCGACGTTCTCATGGCCACTGGGTGGAGGCTCATGGCTGGGGCAACCCTACAAGACGTAGCTCCCCTGCTGGAACACGTGGAAGTGGGCAAGCTGTACGACATTTACATGTCCTCCGAGACATTTTACAACTTGAGCCTGGCCTCGAGCTACGAGCTGTCCAGGAACATCGCGGACATCTCTGGCGCTGTCCAGACCTTGGAGGCCATTGTGGAGGTCACCAAGGACATTCCCCATGCTTTTATCAAAGAATGGGGGCTACCTTCAACCTGGATCAGCAATCGCCAGGTTCTCACTATCGACAGCGATAGTGAGGACGAGGATTACGTGACCCCTCCTCCCCCACCACCAAAAAGGCGCAAAGGCAAGGGCAAAGCCAAGGTCGCCTTGCCATTTCCTGATGGCGCAGGTAAACTATAATTGTCTATTTGTCTGTTGGGTTCAATGTGGCTCTGAACTGAATAATTCTGTTGTATATTTACTGAAAATGTTTCGTTGTTGTGCTTGATTGTGCAGGTGCTTCGTGCGCTGGCGCAAGCGAGGCACCTACTGGTGCTGCACCCATGTATCTTACCATGGTTGCACCACCCGTTGGCGATGTTGGCGATCCCATTCCTGAAGAAGTCCCTGCTGGTGCTGGCGATATTGCACCTACTGGCCAAGCGCCTAATGTTGCACTTACTGCTGCACCTACTGAAGATGTTGCAATGGCAGTTGGCGCTGGCGAGACTGGCGCTGGCGTTGGCGCTGTTGACGCTGGCGCTGTTGACGCTGTTGACGCTGACGCTGACGCTGTTGCTACTGGCGCGATCGTGAACATGGAAGCAGCGCCTGGCGCTGGCGCTGCAGCTAAGAAAGGAAAAAAGACCAAGTCAAAACAGAACTAGACTAGTAGTATGGTATCTGTTGTGATGTTGTGAGCGAAAGTAGTTGACAATCATCATTTAATCGTGTCTGATTTGGTCGTAAATTTGTTTGTAAAGAAAAAAACAATTGAAAATGTTTTGTTTTAATATTTCTACACTGTTAATGTAAATGTTGCTATCGTATAGATTTGTAGGGTTGTAATTTTGATTGAACTCGTAAATGAAACGTAATTTCTTATTGTACTTCTAACGGTCATTTAACATTTACAATTGCGTGCGAAATATTACATCAATCAGATTCGATCGACGTCATATTCTTTAGATTAGCTGTCATCCGTTTTATTTCCCGTTGGTGGCAATCGATCTGCCGGCCTGATATTTCCCAAACGTAACTCTCAAGCACACCACCGCTCCAAGAATGTTACGGCTAGTTAGCTGCCATTTACCGAATAAATCAGCAAACTCACTTTTCTCGATATTCTAACCGAGAAGGCAACGCTGTAATCGTAACATGACTGTCCTAAGTGGTCGCGGGATATCGAAGAAATATTTTCCTATTTGCTTTGAGTTTGCTGAATCTTAGAAACTCGTGCTGGGCACTGCGTTGCGAAACCGACTTCTACTGTCGGGCCCATGTGAAGGCGGGTGCAAGTTTAAGAAGATTTTGTAAGAAAACTGGAGCGTAACTGGCAAAACATGTTGATAGTACGGTAGGAATCACTTACTAGATGCTTGCTATGCTGCCATAAATGATCATCAGCGCACTCTTTTCAATTTCCAGCGTGGCTTAAGCATATTGCACTTTCTACTAACATTTCAGAGAAAAAGTTATTTCGCCTGATATGACTGATATGACAGGTGACGCATATAGTGACGCACACTGACGGACCTACTCGCGTAGCTCTGAAGTGGTGGCTGAAAGTAAGTTTGATGGCATTATTCTTTCGCCCTGGGCTGAACT
>LGRX02024752.1:0-117048 GCA_001247695.2 Cymbomonas tetramitiformis | reverse complement strand
GTCCTCCTGTTCCATGGGAACTTGCCAGAATCCCCACAAGGCGTCTGCAGTGGAGAAGACGGTTGCTCCTCGTAGGTCATCGAGGAGGGTTTGTACGTCAGGAAGAGGGTACTTGTCCTTGATCGTGATCTCATTTATCGACCTGTAGTCGATAACCAAGCGCAACTCCTTAGGGTTGCTCGGCTTCGGCACCATAAGTACCGGACAACCCCAGGGAGACGCCGATGGACGGATGTACCCCTTGGCCCACAGCTCGTCAAGTTGTGCACGAAGTTGCCGAAGCTCCTCTTGCGACAACTTGTAGTTACGCCGATGTAGCGGCTGTCCACTCCAGTCGGATCGCAAGCGAATGTTGTTCTTGTAGTCGCGGCTTTGGACGGAGTCAGGCAGCTCCGTACATATGACGTCCCTGAACTCCTCCTCAAGGTCACGCAGCTGTTGGCCTGTTGCCATATCTCCGGGGACACCGTCTCGTCAATCTCGTCCGGCTCCTCCGCTTCCATGGCGTGGGGCTTGGGCGGCGGTGACGGTGGTTCCTCGGCCACTGGAGCAGCCTGCTCTTGAGATAAACCTTCAGTATGGGGCTTCTCGTCGCTCCAGCGCACACGCTTGCGTCGCGGCCGACGTTCGCGGAGTAAGCGCCTTCCCTGCTCCAGCGCGGTTGCGGCTTCGGCATGCCAGGTGGGTGGTTTCCCTTGCGCGTGGTCGTCGATTGCCTGGGCACGTACGTGCTCAGGTAATAAAGCAAATGCTCCCAAAGCTTCCCGCTTGCTCTGGAAGAACCCCAGATGTAGGTTGTTGGATGGCGCATTGTCCGCCGGGGGGCCAACAGCACCCTCCAGCGCGATCACGTCAAAGTTTTGTGGGCGGGTGGACTCCACTGTTGCGTACACCTTATCCAAGTGGTCCTCGTCACTGGTGCCTGGGCTGGGCCGCACAGATTCCCGGAGGAGTAAAGCGTCCTCGGCTTCGGAGTCAGTGTCTGACGCGGACATCAGCGCAGGCGCGTCCGTCTCACCCAGATCCGCTTGGGAGGAGTCCATGGCGCCCGCGACTTGGGCGTCTTGCTGCTCAGAGCTAGACGTGGCGCGACGCTCGGACGAAGCGTCCTTGGGCTTGGCGTTGGTCTCGGCGTCGGCCTCTTCGTTACAGGCGACCGCCCCGAAGGTGCCGTCGGGTGCCAGGTACACCACGAAGGCACACTCATCCTTAGATTGGAGGGCTCGAAGGTCCTTGCGTACTCTTTTGGGGTCCAACAAGACTCCTTGTACCAGCGCCATGGCCTTATCCTTGGGTCTTGAGGGGTCTGGCGTTCCCGGCGAGCAGCCTGTAATGACCACTCTCTTGCTTCCAGAACCAAACCGGATGGAACCCCATCGGGAGTAATCCAAAGTGACTGGGGAGTGGGAGGCTAGCCAAGGTCCTCCAAGGATAATATCCACGCAAAGATCAATGGGCATCACTCTGAGCTCCAATTGCTTGACGTACAACCCCTTGGTGGTCTCTGCTTGCAGTCGAGGACGGACGCACGTGTTGATATCGTACGACGCGCCGTCAGCTACTCGCACTCGCATGGGGTTTTCGTGAGGTCGAGGCGTCAGGGAGGGAATGCTGCGTACAGTCTTGTCCGAGATAATGTTGGTGGAGCACCCACTGTCCACCAGTACCTTTACGCGACGACCGTTCACGTACGCCCAGAACAACAACAAGGTGGGGGCCTTGGAATTGTTGATCTGTCGAGGTGGCGCTCGCGATGTTGATACCGCCGCCAAGAGATCACTCCAGCCAGGGCTCATGTCCCCACCGTCGATGATGCTGTTGAGCTGGCATACGATGGGGTCGTCCTTGGCATGAGGATCGCCTAGGTCAGGAGGGTCGTCCATGTCAGAGTCCCATGGTAACTCGTAGGTGCCTGCATCGGCCAAGAGCCCTTGAGCGGTGGCTGTCTGCACCAGGTCCCTGGGTGGGTAATCACGTGGGTACAAGGCCACTTGGATGACCTTGTCCTTCGCTGCTCGCGCCATATCATTCGTCGCCAAGTCACTTGCGTACTGGAGGAGTCCGTCTTCTACTTCCTCTTGCGCTTGTTCCTTGGCTAAGATGTGCAGTAGCTCTTCGTCTATAGGAGAGTCCCGCTCCAAATATGGGAGGCCACTGGCATAATCCCGCTTAAGCTTCTCTCGTTGGCGAACCTTCTCCAGCCCACTGAGCCACCTCCTCCTTGGTGCTCCTTCAGCTCGAGCTGCATGGGTCGGTGACAGCCATGATCGGGGGCGGTCACTCCGTGTGGTCGAGGTTGCCTTGACAGTCGTGTTGTCGGTAGGTGAGGGCGTACGAGGTCGACGCCCAAGCTGGATGTCTTGACGTCGTCGTCGGTATTCTTGCAGCCTTTTAAGTTTGCTAAGGGCTGCGGGTAAGGGTGATCGAGCTCGAGCTTCTCGCTTGTTGGCGGTAACCGCGCTGTGCGTTGGTGACCGCGTGGGTCCTCGGCTGCTGCGTCGATGCCCGGCTCTCCAAAGCGGTGGGCTCGTGCTCCGCGGAGGTGTACGGGGCGGTGCAAGGTCCGTTTCCAGAGCCTTGATGGAGGACCTCAAGCCCCGTGTGCCCACCTTGGAGCGTAGAGCGCTCGTCCCTTGCCCTCGGACAGCTCGAAATTGCCAACCTTGCAATGGTTGGCCCGTTGGCTCCAAGTGCACGCGGTAGCTCTCGGTCACCTTCAGGGTACGTCGGTGCCGTTTCTCAACGTGCTGGGAGTCGTCTGAGAGGTCCTCGCTCGTACACACCGGAGACTTGGCTTCCTTGTGAAGACGAGCTTCGACCACTTGACGCTCCGGCGCGGTAGGAGGGCTAGTCATCGCCCGCGAGGGTAGCATGTTGAGCTCATCGGAGTCTAGGTATCCTGTGCAAGGAGCACTCCGCCTTTGACGTCGACGGGCTCTTCTCCACTTCTCCCGCAACTGCTGCTCCGAGAGGTAGGAGGGGGGCTCATCGCGGGGATGTGGGGTTGCACAGCCCGAGCTCATTGGGACTTGGAGGGTACTCCGAGCTCGAGGGAGTCCTCCGCGGCAAAATCCATTAGTTCCTTTGGCAACACCGCGTTGAGCACGTCACAGTATTCATCCGTTTCCACTTCGTGCATGATCATGTCCAAGGTTTCAGCCAGAAGTGCTTTGGCCCACTCCTTCTTACGAGGAGCAGCCTGTGGGCACTCTCGAGCATAGTGCTCTTTGCTTTGGCACAACCTGCAACCAGTGTACTCCGGGGAGCCCAGACGTTGCCCAGTAGGAGTTGCACCCGCGGGACGATCTTCGGCTAGAGCTAGCAGCTCCTCCGAGACCTCCACCGCTGCCAGTAGCTGCACTGGCGCTCTCCTACTCGTCGCGTTGTTCAAATACAACTCCGCCTCAATGGCGTATTCCAGCGCTAGGCGTCGACTGGCTGGAAGGGCGCGGTCGAGGAGGATCAAGGGGGTCCCCTTCCGCTCTGCAATCTCGAACGCCTCCTTCCGTACCTCCGCGGATAAGCCCGAGAGGAAGACGTCCAGGAGGTCGGATTCCGGAACCGGAGTGGTGAGCTCGTGTGTCGCCAACATGGTCACCACGCGATGGGCTAGATGCAGTCCATCCCAAAACTCGCGCACTTTGCGCGGTGTCGCCATGCGTCCTTGAGTTTGGCGTACTCGGCGTAGGAACGAGCCCAAGGTGGCCATTTCACTCTTCAGCGGCACGATCAACTTCGCCAGCGGCACGATGACCTTCTCAAGGTTCAATGACTTATCCGCTTCGGCATCCAAGAGAACCCCTCGCAGCTCCGTTCCTTCGGAGCTAGGTGTAGGGAAACAGTGCTGGGTGATCTCCTTCAACAAAATATGCACCGAGAGAATCGGCTCTCCGAACTCGAATGCTCCGTTGGGCACGTTGCATGGGGTGTTCATCGCGAGGAGCACCACTGGAAGGGTCAAGCACCTGTCGAACTCGTCCACGAATCGTAACAGCGGGCCGAAGGGGTTCGTGGACCCCTCCAACGGTGCTGAGTACAAGGACATGATGTCCTTCGCGGCCTTGAGGGCATATGAGTGCCTCGTGTACTCCTCCCTTTGCTGCCTGCCATCATTGTACGAGGACCTCCTACTCGAACCGAAGCTGTAGGACGTCTCATCGTCGGGCGGATCGTCACCGCCTCCGCCCCCGCCATGGCCGCGACGTCCATCTCCAAGATTCCGCGAGGGGTCGCTAGGCGCGTCAGAAGTGGGGTCGCCAGGCGGCTCATTCCCCCCCCCTTGATGGCCACCGGGTCCTCCCGGGTCGTCACCGTCGTCATCACCATCGCCTCCATCGTCGTCGCCTCCGCCGCCCCCACTGGTCCCACCAATTGCTGAGGATGGCCTCGGGGTCACTGAAGGGAAGCGGTCAAAGGCTCCCGGCCAAACCCCGCGCGTGCAATATATACACAACGGCAGGAATTGAGTGGTTTCCGACAAGTCTGAAAGAGCTGTAAGCCCGCAATTCCATATGGCTACAGGGGGCTGCGGGCTACGAGTGCATCTCGAGCACGGAACGTTGGACGTGCTGGACGCGACTTCGTCGTACACGCAACGAACGATCGCCGTTCCCGCCAGAGGTGGTGAAGGAAGTTGAGAGGCTGGGGCTTCGGAGACCGGCGGTCCACACCCAGACGCTAGGTCATGGTCTCGGTACCTTCTTGCTACGTCACAGAACATGCGCTCCGCTTCCATCTTGCCCACGTGGCCAGGTAAGTGCTCCTCCACGTGTGCACGGATAGCGGTAACGGCTGGCACACTAATGGACCTCCAATCCATTTTGGCTAGGCGGTCATGCACACTCGTGGGGGAAGATGCACGCGTGGAGGCGTCCTCCTCGAACGTCACGCCTTTGTGGCCCCGTACGTCAACAGTCGTGGCTGACGGGGGCACCATCAGAGCCTCGTGTTCAGCTTCTTGAGCATCACTTGTGACGGTCGCATAGCTCGCGGGGGTATTAGGTGGTTGCTCTGGCCGTGAGTGCGCTCGTCCGTCAGCGGCTTCAAGTGCGGCCTGCACCACTATCTTGCTCTCCGCCACTTGTTGCTCCAGCAGTCGTTGATCTCGAGCTGCTTGGTCAAGTTGTTGGCGTTGCTCTTCCGCGGCGCGCTGCATTTCTCGAAGTTGTTGGTGATGACGTGCAGCTTCCTCCGCCTGCGATGCTACAGCTTGCTCATGCTGATGTGAGACAGCGTCCGCGGCATGCTGCATGCGCGCTATCTGCTCCTCAGCAGATTCGAGAGCGGCCCGTCGCGCTTCTTGGCACACCTTGGTGCGGAGCTCCTGCTGCATCCGGGTTGCTTCCTCCACGGCATTGTGCATGTCCATGCGCAACGCTGTGAGCTGCGCTTGGTGCGCAGTGGCCGCATCTAACGCGACTCGTTCGGACTCCTCTTGCAGCTCTCGTAGTTGCCGCTCGTGTCGCGTGACTTGAGCTTGGCGCCGCCGTTGGCGTCCACCCTTTTGCCGAGAGCTCCTAGATGAAGAGGTGTGCGAGGCGTCAGAGGAGAGCGCTTCAGTAGAAGATGTTTGACACGATGAAAGTGTGGACTTCTCCTCACTGGACGTAGAGGTGGAGTCGTACATCAGTTTACCTTCGTCACTGCGACGTCGAGCCTTGGCGAGCTTGCGCTTGGCCAACTTCTGCCGCTTCCGCTCCTGCTTCGCCACCTCCTTCTTGTGGGCTAACTCCGTCAAAGCCTGGACACGTACAGCACGTTCTCGTTGTGTGGGTCGTGGGGCGGATGAAGCTTTTGATCGAGGTGGTTGTGGGGCGGAGTCAGCGGAATGAACGTCTTCCTCATCGATCGTGGAGTCATCTTCAGACGACAAGACGCCATAGGGGTTGCGGCTAGGTACAGATTGTACGCCATGCTGTTGAACACTTGCTCCCAAAGTGGTTGTACGCCTTAGAGTCTTTATCACCTCCTCGACGCTCACTCCCAACCGCACCAGCCTTGCAGGCCGGTTGGCTGGGATGGTCGTGACGAGTGGTCGTGCAGAGTGGAGGTGATGATAATGGTGGCTTGCTGAGGTAACATGCGACAGAAGGAGTCCACGAGATGGGATCACGCGTTGCTCTCCACTCTTCGTTCTCAGCTGCACCTCCCATGTGATTGCAGCAATGGAGTCTTCTTGGCCACACAGGCGGCGAAGATGTCTACGCAAGGTCGCCCATTGCTTCGGGGTCACGTCAGGCGTGTCCGTCAGAGCTGACCACTCGTGGAGGACTTCGCGCTTCACATGTTGTTCACGCTGGACCGCAAAGGTGGTGCACTTGGAAGCGAAGTCCACGGTAGCCTTCCACGCTTTCATACACTTCCTCACGTAGAACTCGGACCGGGCGATGTTGCACACCGTGATTTCGAGGGTGATCTCTTTTACACGACGTTGTTCTTCTCGCCATGCACTCAAGAGCCGGGACGCCAATCGTGAACTTGCGTGTCCAGCAAAATCTTGCTTTTTGCGTTGGACCTGATTCTTGCGGTGAGCTCGCTCGTGCCATGCTGTAAGGGAAACACGCATGCGTGCGAGACGGGCACGTAGGCGCCATGTCGTAAGCGCAGATGAAACACGCCCGCTGAGCACTCGTGCTGTCCAAGTACTCCACCAATTACGCAATGCACATACCGCTAGAATATCCACTGCTACAGCTTGGCGTGCCAGCCTGACGCTCCACTCGTTCACGCTTGACAAACCGCGCTCGCCACTTGGAGGTGCACTTTCACGCCTAGGCGTAAATATGTTGCTCTCATGGGTTAGGTTTCCAACGTGATGCTCTGGTGCCAAAGGCAAATGGTCAAATACAGCTTCGCTATGAGGAGATGATCTCAAATTATGAGCGGTGGCTATAGCGACCGTGTTGAGCTCCTCGAGAGCTGGTTGGCTACGTTGTAGACCCGAGGCACCTGCACTCCCTGCACGCTGCTGGGGTGTAGAGTAGCACTCAAACGTACGTACAATGGAAGATACCAGCCCAGGAGAGTCACGCGAGCCGTCGGGGAAATTCGTGGGCGTGGCAGGCAGCGATGCTTGGGTGCGACTTTCCTCTTGAGGTAGAGGCGCGCTCGCCAAAAGCGCGTATTCGCCCTCCAGAGAACGTTGTACTGCTCCCCCCCCCCTGCTGCCCCGCCGCGCCCCGGCTGGCGCCTCCCATTCCGGGACAAAGTACGGGGTGGGCTCCAAAGCCCCAAGCTCCCCCAATCCCCGGTGCTCAAACACCCGGGCCGAGCTGGAGAGCCCGGAGGGCCCAGAAGCAGCACCCGCCACCCGCGAGCGCCGCTGAGGCGGAATATACAGCGAAGAAGCCCGCCGCGAAGAGGACATTGAAAAAGTTGCTTAAGCTGGTGGAGAAACGCAGCAATCTGATTCTGAAAAATCTGCCAGCGCTTCCGCCGTACAGGCGTATAGTGTTAAGAGCGAAGACGCAGAAGTCCAACAGCAAATAAACAACTGCCGTTACCAAATCCCAACCGAAGTTTCCCAGCGAACTCGAAGAGGCAAGACGAAAACAAATTGAGCAAAATTGGTCAACGATCGGCCCACGGAAGTCAAAGTAACGCTGCCGCGCGATACCACTCAGGGTCAGCCACTGTTAAGAACGCTAGAGCGCTGCAGAGCTCAAGGGCAAAGAAAGCAAGTCGCATCTGCCCATTCAGAGAACATTTTCGAATTCCACAGCATAAATTCGTGTAATCCCACTCAGTCGCAAAGACACTCGACGAAGAACACGCACGCCAGCGGAATAGCGCTACTTCGAAGCTGCATCACGCCAATTCCGAGCCAAAGAAGAACGTTGCGCACACATTCCAACCGCAGAGTAGAGAGCAGACGAAGATCTCGCGGAAAACGCTGACCAATCGGCACAATTACCGAGAGGAATTAACGGCGCAAAACTGCTAGCGAGTAAGAAAAGCGCTGAGTCGCCAGCGCGTCAGAGTGCGAACACAAGGGCCAGCAGCCAGAAGCAGAATTTCGACCATCCTCAAACCCGAATTTAAGCAGCACCCGCAAAAATTGCCATAATTTGTAAAGGTAATTTGCGAGTCCCAGGCGCAGAGCGAACGCCAGACGAAAGATAGCTCTGGGCTACTTTATTTGTGGCACACTGTGCCACAGTAGGACCCCTCCCATGGCGAGCCGAAATTTTCCATCACAGATCACGGCGCGAAGAGAGTATACGCTGCATCTGACAATTTTAAGAATCTTTGTTGCTGAGGAACAAACGCCACAGCGAACATTTGAGTGAAGAACTGCGTGCGCACTAGGCACTCACAACAGCCAAGACCGCAAAGCACGCGCAGTCGCACGAAGAAACCATCATGAAGTAACTCGCGAAGAAAGAATACGTCTTTACAAGTAATTTGAAGAAGAATCCTCGACAGTGCCACAAGTCATCTCGCTGAAGGAAGTCGCAAACGACGTTACTGGCCAGTGCTGACTCAAAGTTATGTAACGCGCCAGCAACTCGAGAGCCCAAATTCCATCCGAAAAACTGAGGCACACGCAAATTCGGCGGAAAAGTCACAATCTCAAAGCAGAAAAGTTTTGTGGAAGCGGTGGTGGTGGTGGTGGTGCGTAGCACACTGATACCATTTTGTAGGAGGCAGTACTAAACCTTCTACTTGACAGTGACTGTGAAACTACTGATGGATCATATATAGTGCAGGGTTCTATATTATGCACTATATAAGACTAATCAAGCTATGTCGATTCTTAGGAACTATGTCCAGACTCATTGCATATATTTGCAGTAAGAATTAGGTATTATATTGACTTTTGCCATGCGGCTGTTTTTACTCTAGAAATCTCAACTGTTTCTTTGGCCTTGGCCATTACTTATTCACTCAGCTCTCTGAGGTAATCCTAGTCAGCATGGCCAAGTCTCATCAACCTATCATATGCTTGTACTACATTATCATGCAGTATGATGTGCCAGTATTCTACATGTCACATTATTACACAGTACAGTGGTACTGTGTACTCCCATATAAGGGGGGTCTCTTCCTCAACATACAGGGGTCTCGGGCGCTAATGCTGTAAGGCGCGTATGGCACTTCTGGCATGTATGACATTGCTGAGTCATCCGCGCATGACACCGTGTGTTGTCCTAGCACAAAAAGTTGGGATATCTGAATTTTTTTAAAAAAGACAAGATTATTGCGATACTCACATATTTTGAAGTTGAAAATATGATATAATAACAAGGTAAGTTGAAAATTTATGAAAAGACCATGCATACTCCTAGCTTAGAATTTTTTGGGGGTATTTTTGTGTCACGTGAAGCCGCGACACCGACTGAAAATAAGTGAAAATTGACTATAACACGGGATAACGGTGTTGTAGGCTCAAACTTATCTTAGTTAAGAATGTTCACGAAACAAGAGACATAAAAAAACTTCATAGGGCAGTGCTCCACAGCTGCGGGATGGCTCATTTTTAGCCAGTTCAGCTGAAACGACTTAGGGTTTGAAGCGGGAGTGCAAGTCATGCCATGAACCGTGATGAATGATGGAAATGCAAAGTATCCCTACTGTTCACAAGTTTCTAATATGGTCAAGAACCAAAAAAAACACCACCCACAATACGTGGGATTGAAGCATATTCACAATTACTATTTACATGCACGAGCATTACTCAGGGTTTGAGTGCAGGCTAGCCTAAGAGATGGGCGCTGGTACTTCCCCCATAAGAGCGCTGTACATCCGCACCACCGCCTGTGCATACAGTGCGTCGGCGGTGCTGCCCGACTCCCCCTGGAAGGAAGCAAGGGCTTTAAGCTCCTCCAACCTGATGCTTGCCTCGAGGGCGGCGGTTGTGCTCTGCTGTCTGCTCTTTCAAAGCAATGACGAGCTTCTGTGCCTCTACCCCGGCCGCTCTTTGCCTGTCAGGTATCAGCCTTGGCTGTCCCACAGGCACTCCTGGTGTACCTTGGGCGTCCATCGCCACGGGCAGCGGCTGCTGCGATGAGCCCTGAAGACCTCGAAGAGGGCCAGCTTGGCCTCCGGGCATCAAAGCCTGCGAAAAGCCCCATTAGAGATGGTCAGTAGTGACACTTCTCGGTGGACCACCTGAGCGTGCCACCTCAAAGAAGCCGCGGGCCTAAAAATAAAATTCAAAAATGTGATTTTGCAGGAGCGGGCGCACACTGGACAACTACAAGGACGACCACGACACCACAACGGCACCATACAGATGTGGCCCGACCGTACCCTGCGCCCAGCGCCAGCCGAGATGGAGGGCCGTACAGAGCTAGCGGTTTTTTGGGTGCTACGCAGGGTGAAGAAACGAGAGGATCGACGTTTTACAGCAAGAACACCGCTGACCGAGCTCAGCAGCACACTCTCACACACAGCCCCCAACAAAAAATCCCGACTCCAGATATGGCCATCACCAAGAACAAACCAAGCAAGACCTGCGCCACCGAAACCCCATCACCACGACAGCCCGACCGCGATCCCGCGGAGCAGGCCTCCAAACGGGCGAGGAGAGCCCCGGAGGAGATAATAGACATGGAGATACTCCAGGACTCTCCGGGGTCTACAGCAATCGGGGACTCCCCCAACCTGCATATGCGTACACCCCACCATCCTCTGCAGAGAAAGGGAAAACCCCCTCACCACCCGTACGCCGTAATCCCGCCAGGCCCCCCAGCCCTGGCGCGGAGGCAAGAACAACAAAAAGTGTCAGCTGGGGGACCACAAAAACCAAAACGTACAAAAAAACCACCGGTACAACCGGAAAAAAGGGAGCTACGGGCCCCAGCCACCCACGGGTGGAGGTCTCCACGGAGCCAAAAGAGGGGCAAGTCCCCGCAAAGACGATAAAATCGGTATTGCAGAAGGCATACCCTTATCGCAGCCATAAATCCTCCCCTACGGGGGAGGCCCCACCGATCTGCAAAACACTCCTGACCCTCTCCCGCCTGCCGGAACAAGTTCCGGGGCAGGACAGGGAGGGGGAAATCGAGTACCTGTCGGAATCCTGGTGGGGTGACGACAGGGGCCTCCAGAGAGCAGACTCCCCAGCATCGGAGTTCTGCAAACTGGGGGTCCCTGAGCGGACGAAAGCCGACGAACAGGGAGTCAGGCATCAGCACTTCCACCATCTTCCGGAAGCACTTCAAATTTGTCGCACCGGTTATTTTATTTGTCGCACCGTGCGACAAACTGTAATTATACCGTGCGACAGAAATGAGCGTGGCGCTCATGTCTGTCGCAGGTGCGACAGACGTGAGCGCTACGCTCATTTCTGTCGTGAAAATTCACAGAAAATTTCCGAAAATGAAATCAAGCTAGGGGGAACACAAACGAATAGTACCGCGATTATGACTTGAAAAACAAATTACTGAACGA
Organism: Cymbomonas tetramitiformis; assembly: GCA_001247695.2. Taxonomy (NCBI): domain Eukaryota; kingdom Viridiplantae; phylum Chlorophyta; class Pyramimonadophyceae; order Pyramimonadales; family Pyramimonadaceae; genus Cymbomonas; species Cymbomonas tetramitiformis. Next base: position 105,654 of record LGRX02024752.1, on the reverse strand, counting down.
GTAGTACCGCGAATATTACATAAAACACAGGTGTATTATACGATCACTTGGGGACATTCATATAGCACGAGGCATACATGAGTAGCAAGCAAGCAAGCATTTCAGATGGATAAAGAATCAAAGAGAAACACCGATTACTCTCTTAAAAAATATTAGCATAATTACTTATTACTACTAGGCTGCTAGTTTCTAATACAAGGATTCAACTACCCGAGGGCGATATGAAAATCTAAACTAGGAAACTAGAGCACAGCGCACGTTCCAAAATCTTCAGAACCAAAACGTTTCCTGCAGCACACGAACAGCGAATCAGTCAGGACGTTGGGGATCGAACCCAATACCGACAGCCAACTGCTGTCCGCATTTCACCCTCGGGTGGGCGTCTACGTACAAAATAGACGTTTTGAAAACAGCAGCGGAACAGTGGGTGGGAAATCTAAAATTCTGAACATCAATAATCGGCGAAACCTAAACAGAGCTGGAAGTCACAGGATGCCGCCAGCACTCTGCTGGCGGCATAAAAAGATGCTCGGCGTAAAAAACAAAACCTGCAAAAAACGAAACGCTGGTTAGTAAAGACGTTGGGAATCGAACCCAACCCGTCGGAGAATCCCGCCGGTCTCCAAGCACCCCTTCAGCTTAGTAGGGCCAGAGGGAAAGATGCCGCCAGGAACGTTGCTGGCGGCTTCAGAAAAGGCACAGCATGAATTATACACTATGGCCGTTGCTGGCGCCTTCAGAAAAGGCACAGCATAAACCTGCAAAAAAACAGAGCGCTGCTCAGGAAGGAAGAATTCCTGTTGGAAATTGAACCCAAACCGTCAGGCGGGATGCAAACACGCCCGACGGCCTCCAATCATCCATATATCGCAGGACGGGCTGCTGGTGGGATGCGGCTCATGTGAGAACATCGCAGGAACGCCCCCCCGCCGGGTTCCACGCATGCACACGAAAACATGGTCAATATGAAATACATGATGGTCATCGCACCACCTTGAGCCGAAAGTGCTCAGAGCAGCAGGTGCGGGCGAGGAGCTTACGTAAAGCACCCACGGCACAGGCCATGAGCTTGGGGGAGGTGCAGAAGAGGGGGGACGTCACATAGCTGACCAGAACCCAAGTGAAGGTAGCCAGCCAGTTGGATTGGGGCCTGGAGCTGCTCATGACAGTGCCACACGAGGTGAAGCGCCTCGCGCGTGAGGTGGACTGGAAGAAGGTCAAGCAAGTTTGGGACCCTTGGGCTGGTACAGGTGTGATCAGCAAAGTGATGTTATCGGAGTGACCTCACCTAGAGGTTATGAACAACGACTGGGACCCGCAGTTGAAGTGGCCTGAATGTCTATTGGGCGCACCTTACGGTGGGTTTACCCACCGTAAGAGACATTCGAAAACCTCATGTTAGAGCTAGCATATTGTGCCAACTTGGGCAAACCCATGCTTTTCGACACACCTTGGGGGTTATATTAGTGCGTGGACTTGAAAAAAGTACAGTACTTTACATATTGTATAGATGCGTCTAATATGCGTGCTAATACCAAGGGGTCAAGCGAAAAAACACCTCAAATCCTTACGGTGGGTTACCCAATTATTGCATCTTTGGGTAGATTTTGACCATGCCCATCACATTCGAAATGATTGTACCTATCACAATATTTTCATGAACTATGGCCCATAACAAATGTTTCCTATACTTGGCGCCATTCGATATATCGAATATATCACTCTATACAAGTAACTTAAGAAAAGAAAAAAACAAAAAAAAACATTTGCAATTTCAATGTTTTCCATACTTAAGGGTAAAAATGACGATATTTTGTCTATACGGGGATATATATGCATGTTTCTCGCGAAGTATTGACTCAAGGTGGTAAAAATATATCAAACTTCACGAAATACACCCATGCGCACATTGGCATCGTGGATGAAACGTAGAAATCGGGCCACGTTTGTGTGCATTTGGGATCACGGCACCGAACGTGCCATCGGAGGTATATTGGGATGGATACCGCGGATATATCCGATCACAAGTACATGTCATTCGGCTTTGTCCAGCTAAACATGAATGTCTAGTTGTGAAATCACATATGATCGACCATGTTTGAGACCATTCGATGTGCATTATGGTGTTAACAAACTACGCTATGGCTAACCCACCGTAAGGCGTTCTTACGGTGGGTTACCCCACCTTGAGCCCAATAGACCTGAAGCCCTAAACGCGCTACAGCCAGGCAACTACCGTGCTTGGAAGCAAAGATATGGAGTGTGTGATGCTGTGGTTACTTCACCATGGTTCGCTGTGCTGGACATCGCGCTGCCATTGGCAGTACTGGCCAGTAGGGTGGTGGCTTGCATTCACGTGCCATCCGATATTATATGACAGAAATTCCGAGAGCAGAGCGCAGTACTTCCGCAAGCTTTGTCATGCAGGTCGCTTACACGTGATTGGGCACTTGGAACATGGGCCCATTGGAAGAAGATGTATGTGGGTGATGGTTTTTCGAAATCCTCTGACGCGTGCAAGGATGTTACGTGGTGGAGAGTCTACTGGTGTGGGCATGTTTACCTTCAGTATGGGTAGGTTTGCTCTGAATGGTGTTACCACTGACGATGCAGAACAAGCTCTTATCTGATGTCTGTGCTACTGGTGGCAGCTACAGATGGGGGATGTCGAGAAAAAGAGCTTGCATATATGAAGTTGCATACACTTGCCAAAAATTTTGAACTTTTTGAAGATACAGCTGTTATCGCAGTTGAGTGCTAGAAGTGGTGCTGTTCCCTGGCTGGTGCAGTGTCGCAGTGACAATATGTGTGGTGCTGAGTGGGCACTTAAGAGATACTTGCAGTGAGAGAAGCTGTGTTGTAACAGAGACAATATATCCATATTCCGTAGGGACACGTTGTGCACGGGTTCGCGACAGCTGTCACAAACCGCGGCGTGTCGTGTACTACAGCCGGGTTGTGACACCTGGGACAGTAGTCCTGGTGACGAACGCGTGACGAGCGCAGTACAGGCCACGATCGAGACGAGACAGTTGGTGACAGCAACCTGACAAGTTGTCATACTAACGAGACAGTTGGTGACGACACGCTTCCGGAGATAGCGAGGAGAGATATATAGGGCGGCGTCACGAGAGTAGAGCAGACGCTCATTTTTGTTTTGCCTTCGCAGAAGTAGGAACGTAAAAAGATTTCTTGCCCAGACCGCGAAAACAGCAGTGTTTAATGTTACAGAGATTTATGTTATGATATCATATTGTGTGCGAATGCCAGTGTTTACTTGAAGTACTTTCTTCACTTTCGAGCGTCTGAACTATATTTCTATAGTCTTTTTCTGTTGAGAAAATGAGCTTGCATATATGAAGTTGCATACTGTACACTTGCCAAAACTTTTGAACTTTTTGAAGATACAGCTGTTATACTAGCAGTTGAGTGTTGGAAGTGGTGCTGTTCCCTGGTGCAGTGTCATAGTGGCAATATGTGTGGTGCTGAGTGGGCACTTAAGAGATACTTGCAGTGAGAGAAGCTGTGTTGTAACAGAGACAATATATCCATATTCCGTAGGGATGACACGTTGTGCACGGGTTCGCGACAGCATGCGTATTCATGTATGAAGTCCCACTAGGCATCGTCGCATATGACTCCATTGATGCTGCCGGAATCGTATATGGCGACGGTGGTATTGAAATCATGGGTGGTATATACGCGTTAGGGTGAGCATGCGTATTTATGTATGAATATGGATTACGCATGCTCGCAGCTGACGAAGGTACAGATTGCATTGCTATATACAGTCGATAGTGTTAAGTGCTATATTGGTGAGGTTCGCGTTGGTATATTATACATGTACTCAACATCCTCTTCCCCCCCCAGCACATTGTATAAAGCAACGTAAATACCATAGTGTTGCTAGTGTGTAGTAAACACTCACCACAGTATTGCGCACCACAATCTGCGCAGAGGAAGAAAAATTTCCTTCTCAATAATAACAGCCACACTATCACCGCATCGGTATCATCGCTAACAATATATCGCCGACGACAAAGCCGGTGTGCTCACACAACGCCCCACAGCACCTAGTCGTTGCTCTGGTATACATCGCCCAAAAGAATCACCCAGAACTCGAACGCACACTTGAAGCAAGCAAACTGCTCTTGGTCGTGATATACTGTCCGCACATTCGCCGATCGCCGAATACCGCGATGCAAACAAAATTTGCAATAGCACGTCATCACGCAGCCGCCGTCGTGATTATCACACAAAGCGACCTCTCATGCAGAGTCTGAATCATCGTCGCCACTATCATTATCCGAGGACGGAACGTAGACATTATCCGCAAACGGATACCAGAATTGCCCAGCACCAGGAGTCCATTCCAGCTGATTAAAGAAAGTCGTCCACACTAACGGTCGAAATTCCCATAGATCACTCACAGGGACAGCCATTTGTGTGATTGTGTGACGTCATGAAAACGCACTCGCATGAACACTACGACGTCATCATCATTATCATCGGCACAGAGCTATAATCGGCACAGGTCTATATTATCGGAACAAGTCTCCCTATACTATAATGTCGCTAAATTCTTCTAAAATATCGTCTTCGTGATTATCGGAGTCAGCATCCGAGACAGATATGAGTTCATCCTCTATGTTCGCCAACTCATCATGGACGTCATCATCACTATCACCATCGACCGAAATAAGTTCTGCATCTATGTTGACCGGCAAGTTGGGAATCGGGAATTCCAAAGAGTTATATGTGAAATTCCAAAAGTCATCATAAATCCCCAGAACCGCAGACGATAGCCGAAACGTCGGGTAATAAGCTTTCACTTCGTCATACCACGTTTTGTAAGGCAGCATACTACGAGCCGCGATCGTATCACAACGAATGCCGGTATTCGTATTCCAACATGAACACCACTACCTTGCTCAGGTCGTTCAAGAAGCGATCATCAATGCGCCACATCACCAGTGCATCATTCACCAATCTCATAAAATGCGGATCACTTGCTTCCTTCAACAGATCTCTTTTAGCCGCGACGTACATTTCCCACAATTTTCGCTCGTCTAACAACGCAGAGTTCGCCATGACGCCGACAATACCAACAGAATGTCCCACACAATGTATTGTACTGGTCCGCGATCGTCGCCAACATCTGATACCAAATTGTCCCGGGGTTACATTATATGTGTGGGCATATATTGATCGGAGGTTGTATTCGGTTACGGCGAACGAATCCGTGATGTCGAAATAGTTATCATCATACAGTAGATCGGGTGATACATGCACAGCAGCATTATCGCATAACACGATAGAGACGATATATAGATCAGTATAAAGTATACGGATGTAAAGGCAAGTGAGGGTGTGCTAACTCTTCGGTCATGCACTGTGCTAACTCTTCGGTCTTGCACGAGGATTTAGGAGCTGCTAACTCAATGTACTGGAAACGGAAAACTGTCGCGTCAACCTGGTCGGCTCCCTTTATACCAATCTTCCTACTGAAGTATTCTGATCTCGTCTCATTTCGACATCTGTCATTCTGATCTCATTCTACTGCTAATTTCCCGCCTAATTACAGCATTGGGTCATATTCGATCAGATGATGCATGACAGGCAGGTGATTCAAATATCTCCTGGCACACCACTTCACCATCCAAATTTCATGCGATACGAATTGTTCTTTAAAAATGTCTCTTCCTTATAGTTATAAGGGATCACATGCATGCCGTCCCTTGCTGTGCTCCCCCATTGTGTCAATCGTTTCGAGTGGTGATGAAGGTAGATCAATAGAAGCGATAGAGTAGCTATGTTTACGTGTCACAACAAGTGCTGGACGGTGAAGAACACAGAGACACAATACAAGCGTACCAAAGATGAAAAGTGAGCTCAAAACTGCCATGAAAGTATACTCGCATTTGTTAATAGTGGAAACAGGTTAATTGTGTTCACAGGTGTTCACAGGCACTCATAATTGTTAAAGGATTCTGTCACAGTTAGAATGTGTATTTTCCATTTGATAAGCCATCTCAAGGTAAGATGAGCAACAGTAACAACAATTCGCAGGACATTCCTTGAAAGTTTCTACCTTTTCATGGCCAGCATAATGCATGTTTTTATAAGAATTTCCACTCCTGAGGGGCCCAAATATATCCGAATTATAAGTCACGAGGAGAGCTAATACCTTATGGCTACTTACGGGCAAAAGTTAATTTGGTATGATGCGTTGAGACATCTGTACAAGGATTTGACATCATCAAACTGCCAGCTGTAAGCATCAGGGCACTGCGACTCAAAGATGTCAGGATAAGCCTTTCCCTGAGTAGAATTCGGCCAGTCCGAAACTCTGCAAACACCACCTGCAACAAAGCAATGAGTAAGACTGTGCAAAGGCTTATTAAGTTCAAGTAAACTCTAAATATACTTGAGAGTAAATTTCCTCGTTGGAACAGATAGCAACTTAGACGAGTACTGGATGGCGACGCTGTTACTATGCCGAGTAGCTGTGGTTGTTGCATACAACGCCGATATTTACCCATGAAGCCAAGCATCACTCTTTTCGTCTCTAGGTAGATATCATTCAGGAAGTTCTTAGATATTCCCGTTGAAACATAACAGGTACCAGGAGAATGATGCCTTCACCAGCGCCCGGAAAGACTCAACGCCGTCCTCACAAGTATGGGAGGCGTGTTGTAAACATCGAACAGGGACATATTGAATTGTTCACTTTTCCAAGGAACACGTTGTACAAATGACAAACGGAAACAGGAGACTTGGGGATCTTGAGTAAAAGACAAAATCGTTCGAAGAGAGAGCAACACGTTGTCTCACGGCAGTCAGATGGGCTCACCATTTGGATTTTCAGCTAAGGGGGAACAACAATGTTTGGAATTGGGATTGTCGCAGCCACAGCGAGGACCACACGCACAGTGGCAACATACGTTGTCTATCATGTTGTCGTCGTATGCACCGATAGGCCCCGCTTGTAAGACCCTATCTTTGTGTGATGCTGCAAAGCATATGCTGCCGCAGTAGGTCAAGCCGCCGCTCCCCAATACCGTCAACTCCGGTGGGCACTGGCTCATATCAAAGTTGGCACATTTTGCCTTTTGGCAGTTATATTCCGGTAAAGTACCTGCGTCGGTAACATCCTGGTCAGGCCTAGCTGAATCTACAAAAGCGATCGAAAGCGGCAGCGCTGCTTATGTGTCGCGAACGCTGCACCTACATGACTATCCGTTCTCCAGCAGGCAACAACACCGTCGCAGTGCTTCACGACATTGAACCTACATACGCTTTCGTGTCGGGAAGAGACTGTCAGGCACGGCACACTCTACTGTTGGCTCCCCAAGAACGTTTTTTCTTGTTCTGCGATCACCCCTCACGCGTCTGCGTCTAGCACTGTCTTTTCCACCTGTCCTTCTACCTATGCGCGTATCCAGCAGTGCGTTCCGCACCATGCGTGCGGGTCAGGATGAGATGACGGCACGATTATGCTTTATCAATATTCTAAAAGTGCAACTCCAGGACAATTGGGGAACGGTGGGTAGACCTTCCACGTTGATTCCGTTGTCGGCTACGACCTCCACAGGCAAATTGTAGCCGTCCACCAAGCTCAAATCGTAGATGTCTTTACTCCCGTGGTTTGGAGCCCCAAGAGTCATCTCAACCAAGGTACAAGGGGGTTCACCACTAACTTTACACTGCTTTTGGCCGTTGCAGTCGCCGGTTTCGCAGGTGAGTTCTTGTGCATTTTCTTTACAGCCTGTCCGCCCCCAGATTCTACCAGAGATCCATGGCTTCGACACATGCAACACGGTGCTAAATTTTGGCTCAAGACGAAAGCCACCGTCTCCTGGACTGTACGCCGTTCCATCAGCTCCAGTCCCGTGGGTGCCGACCCATATCTCGAAGTCACACTTATTGTGCACGGTTATCCTCGAAGTGCCATCTGGGACTGCGCCCAGGCTGGAGTGCTCTTTTTCAACCAACAAGATGCATAGCGGTAGGCTGACGATCGCTGCTGAGAGAGCGAAGCAGATCACAGCTCTGTGCCAGGAGGCGTTGGTCCCGCTCGAACTGGTCATGGTGTGTGAGGAAGGTGCAAAGCATGGACAACCTCACTGAGCTTTCGTAGCGCCAACAATCACTCCCATTTTATTTTTCGTCCCACCTAAAAAATATCTTAGGCATGCTGTTGGAAAGCCACGGGTTAAGTGGATATCTAGGCTCCCCTAAGCTCGCTTCCAGCGCGAAATGGCGAAAATTGGCGAGTGCCAGGAACGTGCGGGATAATCTGTGGTTCCGAGTTTTCAGACACGACTGCACAAGTAGAGCTTCGCGTTTAAGATGATACTAAAATAATGTCCGGTCTGCATAAATTTTGAATGGAACTGTTGAAATGTCGCCCTCAACCTCTAGATAAAATGTTCACCAAGTTGCCATTCATGATTCAACACGAACAGGCAGCATCGGAGCATGGGCTTGGGGAATAGACACCTACTGTATACAGTATCGGTTACTCTTGTTCCCAGAGTTTCTCCGAGCGCGGCCGCTGCGCGGCCTGCGACACGCGAGGGTCGACGTTACAGTTGATGGAAGAGGCTCGGAGAAACTCTGGCATTACTTGGCAAAAGCGCTCAAATGCTCGTTTTCGCTATCTCTTTCCCCCGCAAATAGGTTAAACCAACAGCCGAAAACGAGGATACGATAATTTATTGCAAGCTGTGTAGTTAACGTAATGGAGCAAACTCGACGGAATATTCAAGGTATGACCTCTAAATATTATTTCTTCTTGCTCGCTTGCGAATGGGAGGCCTCTAGGGCCCTTTAAAACGCATGGCTGATAGGGTACTTTCGCAGATTAGCGCAAGCTAAGCGTGGCGGAGATGATGGATTAAACGCTCTATAGTTAACGGAATCGCTCAATCTCGACGACATATTGCAGGTGTGAACTCTAACTTTTATTTCTTCTTGCTTGCTTGCGAATAGGAGGCCTCTAGGGCCCTTGAAAACGCATGGCTGATAGGGTACTTTCGCAGGATAGCGCAAGCTAAGCGTGGCGGAGATGATTGATTAAACGCTCTATAGTTAACGGAATCGAGCAATCTCAACGGCATATTGAAGGTAAGGGTCCCACCTAGCATATTTTCTATTGCAAGTAGTCATGAAAGTTGTGTAGAGGGTCCAAACGTAGAGGGCTGATAGGGTATGTCCGCAGATGCGGCATTAACCCCAATGAGCGAGAACGAGCACTCCAACCTCCATAGTTAACGGAATCGAGCAATCTCAACGGCATATTGAAGGTAAGGGTCCCACCTAGCATATTTTCTATTGCAAGTAGTCATGAAAGTTGTGTAGAGGGTCCAAACGTAGAGGGCTGATAGGGTATGTCCGCAGATGCGGCATTAACCCCAAAGAGCGAGAACGAGCACTTCAACCTCCATAGTTAACGGAATCGAGCAATCTCAGAGCTTATGGACGAAAATAGACATTTAGGGTTTGTAACTCTGTGGGGTCCATAAGCTCTGGCATGACTCGGCAGGCCTCCAAATCGATGTCCTCCAAAGTGCACACCACTTCAGGGGCTTCAGCAGCGGGAGGGCCAAACAAACGGAAGTTCTGCTCAACACATGCCCAGAAATTGACCTGATCTCTAGTTATGGAGGTAAACGTCCTGAAAACTGCCAGGTTTTCAATGAGCTGCAAAAGTCTAGCACCAAAATCATTCAAAACTACATAACTTTAGCGTACTCTATCCAAATTCAACAAAGTATATAGAAAACATTCATTAGTTTTTCACGACTTACGCACTCCAACCATTTGTTTGTACAAATAAATGGGCTAAATCTCCATCGTTGTGACTTGGCCGACCTAGATGTTGATTCATAAGGGAGGGTATCGAGTCGTTAATCTTCCGTATTAATGCTCTTTCCGCATGATTTCGAGTATTCTATCAGTATGCTACCTTTCGATGTTTGGCCACTACAATATGGTTCATCACATTATCCTACTGAAACACCTTTGAATAACGTTGATAAATATAATGCCACATTATTGATTATCCGTACGAGGTGTTACGCTCTGAGAAGTCGATGACTATAATCATATCAAATTTTAATTTACCATCATATCGGAGTCTTTATCTGGGCATAACACAATGACACAAGGAGCCGATGTTTCGTTATCTTAAGCAGGGGCGGATTTCCGCCTTCGACGAGCATTTGCCAGTGGAGGTGAGGAAGCAACTCTCTTCCCAGCGATTCCCGCGCTCGCTCGCCGTGGCCTTGTTGATTTTTGGGGGATTGAGGATCTTGATTCGCGGCAAGCATCGCACATACCGTTACACAACTTTGTGTCACCTTCCTCCGCGAAATGCTCCATAAGTAAGCGATGTCTGCATATTTCCTTCACATTTTGAGAAATTTGTTCTATTTCGACCAATTTGCGCCTCCGTGCCTCCTTCGTGACCAAATCCTTTTGAAAGTTTTTCCTAATCACTTGAACAGTTTTTGCTGAGAACAACATCAGGCACTTGGCAATTGCCCCATCTCTGCCGGCCCTGCCAACCTCTTGGACATACGCTTCCATATATTGTGGCATGTTGTGATGCACGATCCAGCGAACATCGCCCTTGTCCACCCCCATCCCAAATGCAGTGGTTGCTACCACTATTCTAGTTTCTCCTCGCATCCAAGCATCGTACACTTGCGATCGTTGTGCCATATTCAATTCTCCATGATAGTGAGCTGCTTTAATACTGTCACCGCCTTGCTTTTGTTGGCTCAACCAATTTGCTAACTTCTCAGTGTCTTTTTTGGTCATGCAATCAATGATTCCAGTAGAAGTCGCTGGCTGATCTAAAACGAACGCTAATATCTGCTTCCAACATGAATCGACAACTATCTCATTCACAGTTTCTTCTCCCCAAAACTTCTCCTCCACATTCAAAATCAAGTTTGCTCTTCTACTAGTACCGAAAAACTCAACAGGGTTCTTCATTCGCAAAATCTTTTTGATGTCCGTTTTTGCCCTTTCTGCCGCGGTTCGTTCCTGTGATTGCCGTGAAGAGAACACCGGGAAATGTATCCTTTAATTCACCTAAACGGCTATACGCTGGCCGAAAATCGTGTCCAAATTCACTACAGCAGTGAGCCTCGTCTCAATAGAAAATATGCTAGGGGGGCTCTTTACCTTCAATATGCCGTTGAGCTTGCTCGATTTGACTAACTATAGAGCCTTGGGGACTGCTAGAAGCAGCTGAAACAGGCAGTGGGGATCCGGCTACGAACTAGTCAGGCTGTCATTTCCAGCAGGGACTCAATCTCGCTCAAAATGGCCTTTTCAGGCCCAAAACAGCGTTTTTCGCCTCCGGCGAGCTGATTTTCTTTTAGAAAAAAAATACCTCACCGGACCTTAGGATTTTCTTGCCCATGTCCCGCAACTTCTAAAAGTTGTAAATGTTACATTATGCATGTGGCCACTTTGTGACATACGAGCTTTTTGCGACGGCTCGACCGATCGAGGTGCTTCCGATCGAGGTGCTTCCGCCGACACTCAGATCTCTAATCCTACGATGCCGGTTCGGATTCCTCATGACGGCTGCCAGAAAACACCTCATATGGCCGGGCAAGTACCCAAACCCGGACTGTGCCCTCTGCGGAAAAACAGACACCCCGGCACACAGGTTGGCGGGATGCAAAAACGAAACCAGCACGAACATGGCCACCGCCAGACAACGAAGTGGCAAGAACCCTCTACGAGGCAATCAGGAAAGGTCGGACGGGCGCCATCAGTCCGATCTGGATCACACACCACGCCGGCCTCGACGGGACTAACAGGTGCACGCGCCCAATACCGGATTTTATACTTAAAAGGGGTCAGTGCCGCAGGGACGGCAAGGACCACCCAGGGCCGAAGGACCCCCCAGATGACATACCACACTTCGTGGATATTGTCATGATCAAGGGCGCCGAAGACGTCAGGGACGCCCCCCCGGGCAGGCCAGAGAACACCCGAAGGGAAGACGTGGGGGAAATCCACATCATAGAGGTGGCCTTCACGTGGGACACGCGCTGGTACGTATCCCTTCACGAGAAGCTCAACAAATATGAGCCCCTTATGGAACTACTCAGGTCCAAGGCGGCTACAAAGTGTTCTTTCACCCCGATGGTCTTCGGGACCACGGGGTCAGTGTACGAACACAACGCAAGGGCTCTCACGCAAAACCTCGGCTTCAACAAGAAGGAAGCGGAAGCCCTCCTCAAGAAAATAAGTAGCATCTCGGTGGAATGGGCTACCAAGATGTTGATTTCACACAGCAAATCGGAAAAGGAAAAGGCTCTAAAGAACAGCAAGAAGCCGCCTTGATATTGCATGTGACTAGGGGCAAGCGTAACAGCTGTGCACCTTCGAATATCGCGCTTCCAGTAGGAAGAGTCACATTTTTTTTTTTTTTTTCTTTTCCCTAAATTTGGTGAACATCGGAACAATTATGGAATCCCGAGCTTCGTCACTTCACGTAAGGCAACACGCATTATCCACACCAATACGTTTCACTCCCACTCAATTCACGAGAGACCTTCTTCACGAACTTGCTAAACTAAATACCAAAAACCTTGTGATTACCGATAACACACGAAAAATTAAAAAAAAAAAAAAACATGAAAATGATGCGGCTATTTCCCTAATCAGAGCTGAACTCAGGCATCTGCAAACTGCACGAAACATACATGCTGGAACATCGGGGACTTCGAGGCACAGAAAATAGAAGAAAAAAACCACGCCCGTGGGGCGCATGAGCATATCAATTTCGGGACACAAGACTCCTAGGAATGCAATACAAACGGAGACACCTGGAGTCGGCCGCCAATCAAATAATACCACTCCCGAAAGAAACCCCAGATTTGGGCATAGAAGAAAGCTCTCCCGCAAGCACAAGAGGAAATTTTATAAAAGCAAAGTGTGTAAACACCACCTTTGATATTGGGAATGCGTATGACAGTGCGGGGCAATGTACAAATTCTGGCAGAAACCATAGAGCGAAATTGCACCAAACGGAGATGGGCAGGCTGGCCAGTCTACAGCTGGCACAGCTCTCAAACAACATAAACATTATGGGTATGAACATGAGGGGTCTAAGGCCTGCACAGGAAGACAAACGCAGTCTCACCAAACTCGAGACTATTTGTAACCTTCTGATCGATGGCAGTGCAGAGTATAGTTTGCGGGTCGGAAACGAAAATTAAATCTGGATAATCTAGCTCTTATTAAAACACTGCTGATCCAAATCGGTTTTGTACATTATATCGTGCTGGGGTACCACGATATCGTGGAACATGACCACGATATCGTAATCAAGTCCCACGATATCGTTGAACATAACCACGATATCGTGGGATTGAACCACGATATCGTGGTCAGTCGTCCCACGATATCGTGGTCATGTTCCACGATATCGTGGCCAGTCCCACAGGAGGCTGAGGTAAACTGAGCCGAGTCGAGGTGAGCGCGAGGTTAAGCTGAACCGTGAGTAGGTGAGCGCGAGATTGAGCTGAGGTGATGCATAACATCTCACCGCGACATTACATCTCACCGCGACATTACATATCAGCGTCTCAGCGTCTCTGTCAGCGTCTCAGCGTCTCAGCGTCGCATACCCCGACACCCCCAAGTCATACCCCATCACCCCCAAGTCATTCCTCACACCTCGTCTCAGCTCACCTCAGCTCACCTCGTCAGCTCAGCCTCGCGCTCACCTCGACTGGGCTCAGCTCACCTCAGCTCAATCTCGTGCTCACCTACTCGGATCAGCTCAGCCTCGCGCTCACCTCGAATCGGCTCAGCTCACCTCAGCCTCCTGCGGGACTGGCCAGTGGCCACGATATCGTGGGACTGACCACGATATCGTGGGACTGGCCACAATATCGTGGAACATGACCACGATATCGTGGGACTGACCACGATATTGTGGTTCAATCCCACGATATCGTGGACATGTTCCATCACGATACCGTGGGACGCGTGGTCGCCCACGAGGTCGAAAATCATATCTCACGATATCGTGTACCAGTCCCACGAGGTTTTAGACAAAAACGACGAGGTTATGCCTTGTCACCCCGATTCCCTGATCAGGATTTGTACAGGTGGCAGAGCGTGATTGATGCTAACCTGAAAATGATAGATCCATCAGATATTTGGGAGGCGCGCCCTGAAAGTATAAGACATGAATTGAAGCCCAGTGGAGGCTGTTCTAGCTTAAAGTAATTATTTGGAAGAGCTTTGTCTCACCCTGTCAAATACTGGTAATCTTTCCTGGCATACAGATATTGCAATTGTCCGATTGTAGCCTTGCTTGTTCACCTTCTTTCACCCTGTCGCCCCGCGTCGAGCGTGGCTTTTGATGTAGCCTTTGGAGCTCTTCCTGCTCCTCAGCCTGCTCCTCCGCGTGTTCTTCGCAAGAGCCGGACATGTCCTCCTCAGAAGCCAAATCGACAGCACCCCCCCTCATTGTTCGTTGCAAATTCAACCGTTATATATATGTTCATCGTGGTCAGATGTTGATATCTACCGGTTGAATTTGCGAAATAAAAAATTGAGCAACAAATTACAACAAAAATTACGACCCGTACCCCATATACTGGTGTCTACACCCAATGGCACATTAAAATGAAGTGTCTACACCCAATCTAGATTAAAACGAAGTGTCTACACCCAATCTAGATTAAAATGAAATGTCTACACCCAATCTAGATTTAAAATGAAGCGTCTACACCCAATCTAGATTTAAATGAAATGTCTACACCCAATCAAGATTAAAATGAAGTGTCTACACCCAATCAAGATTAAAATGAAATGTCTACACCCAATCAAGATTAAAATGAAGTGTCTACGCCCAATCTAGATTAAACTGAAGTGTCTATACACCCATTCTGGAGTATAATGAAATGTCTACACCCAATCTAGACTTGACCCTAAATATAAACGATTACATCCTTCAACACCTCATTCGGGCACCTATGATAAAGGCGCACCATTGATAAACAAATAGGCCCTGACGTCACAGGAAGGTATCGCCACCGTGGGGGGCATATATATGTATATATGTGTGTGTGTTGGGGAGACGGGGGAAGAGAGATATACATATATATATATATATATATGTATGCACAGTCGTTCGGAATGCACGGTTTAGACAAGAATACGCATCGGTTGGGGATGATTTACTTGAATCGTTGTTAATGATTTGTGAACCAGGTTGGCAATGAGGTGTTAAGATCGTGACAAAAGAAAATATTCAAGGTTATTTGAGATAACAACACTCACCACAAATTCAAACTCATCACAAATTTAAGTAACATCAAACTAAATTCACCAATAAAATAATATTCACATTTCTAAAACTTTTTTCAACACATATCCCCCAAGTCAGGTGTCCCTGAATCCCTTAATTCAGCTCTACGGAGGTAAGTCAAACCCTATTAACAAAGGCTAATATGCTGTTGAGACTGCTGCAGCTTCCAACTTTGTTTTAGCACCCTGCATATAAGAGTCCAATTGTTTCGTAGCAGCCAAAATCAAACCTGACATCGACCACCACATCCCATGATAAGACTCAAGAAAGGTGCCTGATGCATGAATGTGAGGAGCATGGAAGAGGCGAGGGACACACATGCATCACAGGTTGTAGGAGCAGAAGAGCAATCAAGAGAGCTGTGAAATTGCTGCTTGGACAAAGTAAGGGCGGGGCTTCCTTCTAGTACCAGTAAGACTGAGTTCGAAACTGGCATGCAAAGATCTATCTTCTGAACTGAAGACAGCAAATAAGAGATGCGCGCACCAAGGAATAGAGGCGATGGCTTCATTGGGCGGGATTTAAATTCCGGATGGAACTGGCACGCAACGAAATATGGATGGCTCTCCAGCTCTACTATCTGATTCACACCACCAACCGGCCGACTAAAAAAATAGAAACAACACAACTCGTCCTGGAGTTCAAGACCTATATAATGCCCACATGTAGCTGATACGCAATTCACTTTCCAAGGCCATATAGACGCTCCTGGCGCAATTGTCAAGATGGCTTTTTACACCGCTTCCCCCGGCTGGTAAAAACCTTCGTGCCAAAGAGCAGGCGAGACCTAGAACTTTGTACAGCAAAATTGAGCGTCAGAGCAGATGCATACTCAGTGCTGTAACCATAGATATAACGTGCATAACCATTGCAGGTCAATTCATTGCTACCTTTTGGCATACATCTGTGGTTAATACGTAACACACCTCCATTCTTTGATTGCTCTCGTCCTTGCCGACAAAGAGCAGGCCCTTCTCTTCAAACTGTGGCACCATCTCCGGGTTGACCTCGTAGCGATGGCGGTGTCGCTCATCAATGAAGCGCTCAGCTTGATACCTGAATGCACGCACCTTTGCCCCTGGTGTCTGCTCCTCCAGCTTGCCACTCTTTTTCTGAACATTGTTCAAGCTAGTTCAAAGCTCTGGCTGCACGCTAGCATTCACGTTCAAGTTAGCGGCTAGCTCCTTTCACCAAAGGCGGAGAAATGCGGATCGCGGGGAGGATTTAGAGGACAAGTGGGGCGTAGCTTACAGCTTTGCAGCACAGCAGTTGATAGTCTGCAAGACGGTCCTCCGAGAGCCCAAGCGCATGGTTCCTCCGAGATGAGTGGTGGAGCCTTCAGGCATAAACACTACGGTTGGGCAGGGGGTCGCCGGGTTAAACTCAGTGCTGTTCGCCTCCTCCCAACCCAGTACATTACGAGCGAATTCGATCACGACAACCTGCATGCCAAGGCAGATTCCGAAGTATGGCGTTCCGGACGTCCGCGCGTACTCCGCTGCAAGGATCTTCCCTTCCACACCACGATCCCCGAAGCCACCGGGCACGAGCACTCCCTGCGCAAGTACAAGCACCGGAAATCCCCTCGGGTCAGGTGCATTCTCCCCTTCTCAGACTTCACGCGCCTACGCAGCAACCTCCCCTCGGGTGAGCTGCGCTCTCCCCCTCTCAGACTTCACGCGCCTACGCAGCGACATCCAAGCGCGAACTTTGAGGGATCGGCTGCAGCCAAAAAAAACAGAACTGGATGCCACATGGACCATAGCCGGAACAGGGCTGGTCCAGAAGTGAAGACCCATTGTGACGCCAGCCGCGAATGAAACCTGTTGACGCGTGAAGGGAAACGGAAATATTTGTGGAACTGCTAGTGAGGTTCTGCCCCTTCCACAACCCATATGGGAATGCAACCACGTGTGGGGTGCCAGATGTAGTGAAAATGCTCCTAAAATGCTCTCAGTGGTCCTTGTCTAAGTGCTCTATAACAAGCACACCGGATTGCCGGGCACACCATGGCACTACGCAGCTGCTGCCATGCTGCCTGGTACTTCACAGAGTCCTCTTCCTTCGTCTTGGGTTCCAGGTGGGACGCCTCGATCCATACGATGTTAAGGGTGTGGTTTGCAGCGAGTGCTGCGTGCTGGAGAGCCTTGATGACAGACAGATATGCATCGGAGAGTCCGTTATACTTTCCGACCATTGCAATATCGACCACTGGCATCTTAGTATCGGCACGTTCTGCTCGAAGTCTCCACTGTGTCAGCTCCAAAGGCTGCCACCCGGAGCAGCCTCGCAAGTCAGAAGCCGTGCCGGCCCTCAGGCAACTGTCTAGAGCCAAATACAATGGAACACAATATTGCTATGCCACAAGTAGTCAAAAGGGAAGGCGAACCTTGAGTTCAAGACCAAAATGTTCCATGATTGCGACCGCAGCTCCCTGTCATTTAAATTAGGGTTGCGTTAGTCTCAGTGCAATATTGCAAGTCTGGGCCGACATCAGTCAGTTCTACAGGGCTACGCTATGTGGGGATTGAAGACTTAGGTACACAAATCGGGACAGATTCCCAGGTTCCCCGGACCTCCGTGGAGATCGAGACTTCCTGCTTTGCACTGATTCATCGTGACTGAATCTATGAGTCTTCCACCTACCCACAAATGTGTGTGTGTGTGTGTGTGTGTGTGTGTGCACTGATCCTTGGACCGGTTTCTTTGGCACCAGAAAGCCGCAGAATGTCAGAGTGTTTTTGGCTTATGCTTGGATCGATTCCTTTGACATCACATGACCATAGAGAATCGGCTGCACTTGCGTGTGTGCTTATCCTTGGACCGACTCCTTTGGCACACTGTAGCCGCAGAAGACCGGCTGTACTATGTACCCACGCCTGGGCACTTTGTGTGTATGTGTATGTTTATCCTTGCGACTCCTTTGGCACCCCGTAGCCACAGAAGACTGCACATATGTGTGTGTGTGTGTGTATTTCCGTGAAAGGGTTTGGACTGGCTTTGGCTGCGGATCACAAACCAAGTGGAAACGAAGCCCCGTGAAAGATTGGGACGTCGTACCCTACTCGGAGGGTGTGTGTGGCATATCCTTGGACCTGGTGTGCGCGCTTGTCGTTGGACCGATTCCTTTGGCACAACGTAGCCTCAAAAGATCGGCTGCACTATGTACCCACACTGAGGATCAAAGGATTCAGCACACACTTCGGGACACTTATCCTGGTTCTGTGTGTGTGGCTTATCCTTGGACCATTTCCTTTGGCATCACATAACCATAAAACAACAGCTGCACTATGTACCCTCACCGGGGATCAAAAGGTTCAGCATACACTTCGGGACACTTATCCGGATTCTCTGGAGCTCACTGTGCGTGCGTATGTGTGTCCGTACACATTTAGCTTACTGTTTTAAGGCAGGAAAACTGAAGAAAAAAGCAAAGAATATATCTTTGGCTCAAGTAGTGTGCTAACAGCTGGAGAAATTATGGTGGTTGATCGCAGAAGATTCCATACATAACTTGCTTTCGAGAAAAATGGACTATCCCATGACGGACTATCTATCAGCGCTCTCAAGAGCACTCCTTAATGTACTCCGTAAGATACTGCGTATGATTCGGTGACCAAGCGTGGCCGAAAGGAAGGAAGGCACAGAAAACAGTAGACCAAGTAATCAGGCGGACCTGTTGCTCCATCATGAGCGGAACGTGCGCAACATTAGACACGTCGTGCAAGTTAAGCACCGCGCTTGTGGACACGTGGCAGAACGAGGCCAGTTTTTGTCGAACGGGGTCTTCAAGCATTTCCTGATCACATTGAAAACCAGACATCCGCAAGTCAACACCAAGAAGTCTATTGTATAGTATGCTGTATATGCGGACGCGTGCAACCCAGAGAATTTAGTCACGACAGTAGACGAAGAGACGGTAAAAATAATTTTTGAAGGCAGTTAATGATAGTAGCGGCAGGAGCATCGAACTAGACAAGATGTAAAAGATGCGATACGAAGAAACAGCATCTTGCACTGGTTATAAACAGTTCGTGAGTGCACCATACACTTCGTGACAGCATCGAATAAGGGAAGAACGCATCAGAAGTGATACGGAGAGATAGCAACTTGCTTTGGTTATAACACTTCGAGAGAGCATTCTTACCGTGCTGCGAACCGCGAGCAGATTAGGATTCAGCCCTAACGAACGGAGGACTTGGACGCTGTGCTGCGTGGGTTTGGTTTTCTGCGGTGAAACACAATGCAGTCAGTATGGTTATTATCAAATAGCACACAAGCGCTAAAAGTGAAGTGTACTTTCAATCAGACCATTGAAAGGCAGAAAAAGAAAGTGAGAGAAGGGGAGGCAGTGCACCCTTCCATTTATGTGAAGTTCGTTTTCAGGTGAGAACCTTATAAATAAAGGACTCTATCGTGTGATAGCGCGTGAATTTCAAGTCTCTCTCTACCTTAAGAATGGACTCTAGTTGAATACCGTGCTTGACTGGGAATACAAACTCTTCGGTGTAGTTGCTGTGGCAAGAACTCACTTCTCGAGACGAAAATCATCAGATGAAGTCGACACAGATCTGAGTTCGGGAAGGGATAATGGAACGAGCTACGAACTCGCCGTGCAGCACTTACCTGTTCACCTACGACGCCAAGCACTGGAACCAAGCTGACGTGGACCACGCACATGTTCTTCGAGCCTATGGAAAGAGGGTCTCGCGAGCTTTAGTTGCACCGAGCCCTCACAAGGCGTTGCCTCCATACAATTTTAGCTTCTTGAGTTTAGATGGAGAAGCGTAGAAGGTTGATTACAGGAGGAATCGCGGGAGGGCTTACCAACTCGAAACTGAAACTGCCGAAGGGCTTCGATAAACGGAGAAGACTCGATGTCACCTGCTCAAAATTCGAGTCTTGAGTCCTCAAAAAGCATGCTCAGAGACCGTTTTGCTTGCTTGTTACTGAGGGCAAAGGTGAACACACACAGTCGACGCCCCAGTCTTGAGCATATTGTGAACGCAAGTGCTAACGCATGTTGCGTCCGTCTCAATTCATCAGGTTTGCAGAAGCTTGCAGGTAAAATAATGACGTGCAGCACGTGGCACCCACCAACTGTACCACCGAGCTCGATAACGCACACGTCGGGCACGCCATCGCGGCCATCAACCTGAAATACAACAGGAAGGAAAATGCATCATTGTTCGTAGTCAGTTGTGAACAAAGTAAGACTAGAATTCGGCACCAGACCAGCTTACAGTCCTCGTAAGTCGCATACCGGGATATGTGCTACGCGCTGAATCCAATCCTGGATGGCATCGGTGATATGCGGAACGACCTGCGGGATACATGAGTTCGTGAAAAAGGAAAGCGCGAAGAGTGGTGCTTTTGACACCTGGAACATCAATAACAGTGACAAACATCAAACCGTACAGGAGGGGGGTGTCGCCGTACTTACCTGAACTGTCTTTCCCAAGTAGTCACCGCGACGTTCGCGCTCTATTACAGACTGCGCATACGCATAGTGCCTTCAGAAACAGCAATGCATGCAAAGGGAAACAAAACAGTGACCGCCGTCGACATACCGAGTAAATTTTGCCAGTGGTGATGTTGTTGTCCTTGTTAAGAGTGACGTCTAGAAATCTCTCATAGTTTCCCAGATCTAGATCAGCCTGGGGCATAACAGAGTAGGTGCTTCAAACTCAGGAACATTAGCTGAAAAGAAACAGACTAACGCAAAGCAGGTGCCTACCTCCCCTCCGTCGTCTAATACAAAAACTTCTCCATGTTCGAAGGGGGACATTGTACCCGCGTCGGCGTTGAGATAAGGGTCTGACTCACAGGAAAACAAGAAACAAGAAGTCAGTCAACTAAGGCGAAGATTCGTTTCGTTGGGGCAAAACCGCACGTGCACACCGATCTTGATGGAAGTTACACGTAGTCCACTGGACTGCAGAAGCAATCCAATACTGCTAGCAGTAACGCCTTTTCCAAGACCACTCACAACACCTGCAAAATATTGAGGTGCGCATAAGGGTAACCGACAAAACCGATCGGCTTTTATCAGCAAATAACCAATTCGACGACTTTCGCAGAGGCCATATGTAAACGCGACGCTGGGTCAGGAGCTGGCCACACCTCCAGTGACGAGAACATATTTCATTTGCGCCATATTGAACTTCAATTAGTGGAGTTTAGTCAGTATATGCTCGTGACTACAGAGTGATCTCGAACCTTTTATTTGCTTCCTACTCACTGAAACAAACTTAATATCAACGCACGTTGGAAGGGGAAAGTTGCAGTGCGATTGTCAGTGTGACTGGAATCATCCGAATTGACATGTGAACAGCAGACCGCGAAACTTCAAACTTGAACAGGCAGACCGGCGGGCGCGGGCGCGCAAGAGCTTTACGCCTTCACGTCTCTCGATGCTTATCGTTCGTTATGGTCCGGATCCTCCCGTCCGGAACTCTCCGGATGTCGCTGTCGTCGTGCGATACTGAAGCGCGACGCGACGTGGAATAATCGATGGATATGCTGCACGGATGTCAGGTAGAAACACGAATTTTAAATTTCCCGCCACCGACACCCTACACCCTTACCTGCTTGGCGGCACACAACGTGCCATGCCATGTATGCCATGCCACTTGGCATTCAGACTACGACTATAAAAGGAGATATTATTAGTCGGCCCCAATTTTATATGCCATTTAGACGGGCGGGGACCTTCGCTTGCTAGCGTGGGGGTTGGGGCACGCACACACACCGACACGTGTCTGCTGGCTCTTAACGACCAGGCCAAGCCAAGACCGACTACCTACGGTGACACCGTGACACCCGACCGGTTGAACCTATCGCATCGCATCGCCCCGTTCGGAACGATGAAGCGGCGCAGCGGCAGTTTGTGAAATTTACCCCGGGGACCCCAAATTGGGCCCCGCGCCGGCTACCAAACGGTCATGAGCAATCCACTACAATGACACCCGAGAATCGCAAACGGCAAGCAAACGTCCAAAGATTCAACCTGAAGGTCCTGAACTAGCACCTAGAAATCGCTAGGACAATCATTCCTAAACCCAATGATCGAGGCAATCTACAAATCCTAACAAGTAGCCTCCGCGTACTCCACGGCCGTCACCCTCCGCTCCCCGCATCCTTCCTGCGACCACCACCCCACCCCCCCTCATCGAGCACACCAAAACCGGCGTCAGCTGATTGCAATACCAATGTCAATGGGCGGTGCGCACCGAGCCGGCGAGGGGACCGAATGCACCAGGAGAAACGAAGGCGGAGGGTGAACTGAATCAAAGTCGCTCCGACAGCATGCAAACAACAAGTCCCATATTGCCCCCTACCTTTTGGTGTATAATCCTACGCGTGTTCTAGCCGGCGGTGAGTTCTAAACAATCATATACGAAAGGTCATACACAGATCTAGTCGGGCTGGGAAGTAAGGAAGGGTACAAAAAACATGAAGATTTTTGCTGGATGTGACACACCGTGTGTCACTATCCTCTGTTTGTACTAGTACTCCGTATAGTACGGGTGTCACAAGTTTAGGATTTCTCACGGGGAACCCAATCTTGCCCCCCCACTGTAAGGGGGAGGCATAGTGGGTCTCCTGTCTGTCACCCCTTGACCCGAGATATCACCAGTGTCCGTTGTCACAGTTAGCCGTGTGCCATAAACCACTCACCTAAGTATTTTATACCATCTTAGTATCCGAGAACATCCGCCCCTGCGTACCTGTTCTGCTCCTTAGCACCCAACATATATATATCCTTATATATATATATATATATCGTGTTTCCTGTCAGGTTATCGGCCACCACTTGTGGGTGTTCGGTTTGGTTGCTTTTGGTCCTTGGAGCGCGTCGAGCCCTCCTGGCACATCAACGCCGTCTAGGCAGCTTCTTCGTCCTCACGACAACCACCACATTCCGTCTTCGGCCACTGTTAGCGATCGCGGCCGCGACAAATTTTTCTCATCAAACCATCCGAAGTTGGGCTGCGCAAGTGCCCTACCGCTTTTACGCATTCTTTACCATTCCGAACTACGTGCTTCCAGCGATGGCGTCTAGCCGACGGAGCCCTCGACTAGTTGTGGAGTCCCTCCGCTCCGCGCGTGCCGCGGCTGCCTCTGGATCACCTGCTGGTTCCGCTCTCCCCGGTTCTGCGGCCCCTACTCCTCGGGGGGGTTCTCGGACGCCGGGTCCGGATCCCGATCCGGTGGTGCGCATGTTGTCACGGTTCTATGCGAACAATATGTGTGACGACGCTGTTGTTATTGAACGGTAACAGCCAAACGCAATATTCTAGTGGGTTATGAGTGCAACAGTATGTTGACCAGAAGTGTCTGCTTGAGCCCAATGCTCCTCATATCTCTAATGCGCTCACGCATCTCATGCTGGATTTGACACTGCGACACCCAAAACTGTCACATGTCACTTCCTATAGTAGGTTGGGTGACCGTCACCAGTAGACGGGAAACACCCGTTAGGTATTTATGTTAGCTCTCCTTTTATCAAGTACACTTTACCGTTCTGATATCGTAACCCTCAACTCAGGGTTTATCTCTCTAGCTAGATATATATTACTGCCGGACTATATATCTGACAGGTTATGGGCCCACCACGCTTCCACTGCGCTACCACCATCGGGTTGTGAACCCGAGGGCACTGGGTGAACTTCCCGCATCGGCTGGTCGATATAGCCATTGATGCTCGCATGCTGTTCAGTGCATGCTTGAAGCGAAGACGCGTCTTATCAGGACACTTTGGTTCTTCAAGAACTTGTCTCGCTTCGCCATCTCGATGCCATGTACTTGGCCTCTCGATGACAGATGTCACTCACCTTAGGTGGATGACAGGCATTATGACTGTACATGTCATAGTCGACCGTACTGACAATACTTGACGACTGTATGTCATTATGACATATGACATGACATGACATGACATGACATGACATGACATGACATGACATGACATGACATGACATGACATGATATGACAGGTATGACATGCATGACACATATGTCATCGGTCATATCCCTCACCGATCTCCCCTCTTAGAAGTGTTGTGACCTCACAATATAGGGTGCATACCTTTTATATATGTCTTTGATGTCTTTGTTGTTGAACTGGCCAGTCTTCTTACACCGATGAGGCTTCCCTCAAGGTGTTTCAGGATATCGGGGGGAACTGAGTCCACTTTAAACCCTCACCTTAGGCATATAGCCCTACAGTTCTTAGGATGTAGCCCCCCTGATCGCTTTGGGGTTTCGTATTTCAGAGTGACGCTCGGGGTATCGGCATGTGGCACGCGTGGGTGGACGGGGGTTACATACTTAAGTGCATAATTTCGGTAAATGTTATTATACGGCTTGATATTTTTGGAGAAGTTTGCAGAAGGTTTGGACAAACTCAAAAATATAAAATTTTGACATTTAGGGTTTAGGAGTAGTCGTGCGGGGCCATTTTGGTCACTGCAAACCGCAGGAAATCGTGTTTTGCACTTGGCATGCATGCGCGTCGCATGAATGTGTTGATAAAAGGTCACCGCCGAGTTTGGGGAGGTGCACCAAGTTAGTTGAAGGCACTTGAAAGTTGCATAGCCAAGATTTTAGGGTTTTAGGGTTGCTGGCGGGTGAAATATTGGTTGTGAGAGCAGGGGTTTCGCGTTTGCGGGGTCCGCTATAAAGTGCATAATTTCGGTAAATGTTATTATACGGCTTGATATTTTTTAAGAAGTTTGGAGAAGGTTTGGACAAACACAAAAATATAAAATTTGACATTTAGGGTTTAGGAGTAGTCGTGCGGGGCCATTTTGGTCACTGCAAACCGCAGGAAATCGTGTTTTGCACTTGGCATGCATGCGCGTCACATGAATGTGTTGATAAAAGGTCATCGCCGAGTTTGGGAAGGTGCACCAAGTTAGTTGAAGGCACTAGAAAGTTGCATAGCCAAGATTTTAGGGTTTTAGGGTTGCTGGCGGGTGAAATATTGGCTGTGAGAGCAGGGGTTTCGCATATGCGGGGTCCGCTATAAAGTGCATAATTTCGGTAAATGTTATTATACGGCTTGATATTTTTGGAGAAGTTTGGAGAAGGTTTAGACAAACTCAAAAATGTTATTTTTTGACATTTAGGGTTTAGGAGTAGTCGTGCGGGGCCATTTTGGTCACTGCAAACCGCAGGAAATCGTGTTTTGCACTTGGCATGCATGCGCGTCACATCAAAATTGTGATACCCCAAGTTTGTTCAAATGCTTGAGCATAAATATGCAAAAAAATGTTATCATTATTGCATATTGAATGCCAAATCACATACTATATATTAGAATGCCAAAATTACAACAAAATTACAACAATGATAACACGCGCTCATGCTCGGCAGCAGGCATCTTGTACACATCCCCTCTTTTAACTAGGCGCACATCGGTTGCACGCACGGCTTCACAAGAGATCAAGCACTTTTTACTTGTGTCTAGTATGTAGTCATCTCTCACATCGGCATCTTCCCATTCAAAGTACCTCCCCGAAACCACAAATTCTCCCGGGGCAAACGTATTGCCCATAGTCATCTCGGCGCCCCCTAGGTCCAACCTCCGTCACGGCGGATAACGCCTTCACCAAGTAGTAGGCGTATGTGCGGTCCGCCGGGTCTCGGTGGACCGCGATGATGCATCCGCGCCGCAACGCTACACTCACATCACTCGCATACTCCCCCACCAACTCCCGCACCCTTGCCGCGTCCGCACCCGTTGCGGGCGTCAATTCCACCTCCCTCCACAAATCCACATGCGAGCTCTCCAAATAAACAGTTCTCGGACGTCGGCATGGACGACACACATTCCGCATTATAGCATGACACGCAATAGCATGTCCTGTCGCGCACCAGCAACTTCCCCTCCACGCCCGATCGCACCGAATGCAGTTGCAAAGTGCGCTCCAAAGATTTGTATGCGATGCGTGCCGTGTGATCAACCGCCGACAAACCTCCCTCCACCTCTTTCGTCGCGTCCTCGGGAACTAGATTAAAAAATCGTTGATTGAATGCGGCCCTCGACTTCATGTAGTTGGTGTCCGCGCGTGTGCGCAACCTCTCCACACAAAAAGCATAGAGATCGGCCGCACACAAGATCTTCCCATATCATTTGTCACCCTCCGAAATTACTGCCACCGCCGCTGCATGCTTCACGTGTGCCCCTGCTCCGTCCTGCTCCCCTTTAGCATGCGCCGTCTCAAAGAAGTTCCGCTGACAAGGAATCCCCAGCGACCATTCCATTTTGCTGTTTCCCACGTCCGCGAATCCCGCCGCGCACTTGTTCTGCCCCGCACAGCCATCCGCCCATTCGTGAATAAATATTGGCTTCGGAATCCCCCTTTTCTCAAAGTACTCCTTGATGATCACCTCTCGCATGTACTGAATGAATCTGTGATCATGCTTGCGGTCATCACTAATAAAGTACACATAGTCCTTTATCACAACCGGGTTCTCCGCCGTGGACTCTACCCCATCGACTTCCTTGCACGCGTGCCGCCATAATACACACACCAACACAGTAGCCTGTTTCACCACCCAGTGCAAACTCTGAACTTCCCTCGGGATGTTCAACGAATGGTTCTCGGAGAAGTCGAAACACCACGCCGTATGCCCCAACGGCAAATCCGTGATACACGTCTTAAATTGACGGTGCTGGTGCAAGGCCATGAATGCATGGTAAGCATAGGGACGCAAAAACGGGCAGTCCCCGACGCCATTTAGCCTCTGCCACTTCCACGATTCCGACGCCGCGTCCTCGCACAGAAAGCGTCCATTGCACCGACAGTTTGGCGACTTCCCCGGTTCGTACCCCACCCAGCAACAGCGTTACTTTGCAGCTTAGATATCAACGCCCCCAATTTCGTCTTCTTCTGCAAAAACTGCAACCTCCTAACCTCTTTCCCTTCGTCGTCGTACTTGCCCGTACTAAGAGTCTCATAGCACGACCACCTCACCTCCTCCGCATATTGCACCTCCTTCTCGCACACTTTAAAGTTCTTCAAACCTCCGCACTGTTTGCAGGTTTGCAACAGGCACTCTATGCGGTGCTTATCCCCTTCACGCGGGCACAACCGACTCTCCGCGAACGTGGAGGCAGACTTCCCCGCCTTCACGATGCCACATACTTGCCCCGTCGGCGCACCCACCGCGCTCTCCCTCTTTTCCTCCGCCGTCCGTGGCACTCGGGGGCAACACTTCTTATCCAGTTATCCTTGCACGGGCACTTCTTGTGCACCGCCTCCCGTGCTTCGTCGAACCCTTTAAGGACCATGCGCATGTCCGCGTGATACCTACAACAACAAGAGATGTTGTCCCTTCTTCTCAACCGTACCACATTGTGCGGTTTACAACAAACTCCCGCCTTCTCAAACGACCTTTGCCCCACCTTCACGCTTGGATATTTCGTCACAAATCTCCGGTACACCACTAGTTGTGAAGCCTTAAGCCAATGCTTGCTAACGTACTCACGGGGCGTCTTAAGCTTCCCCGTGTGTGGATCTCTTGCCAACACCACGTCCTTCTTACAAGGACTCACGCGCGTGTTGTCCGGGTGCAACCAAAAGTCGCGGATGAGTGCACAAGTGGCTTCCGCCATGCAAACTGAACGACGCCCACGTCGCTTGGGGCGCATCACACCCACGTGCAAGCTCCTTCGTGCACGCTCGGCATTGCCAACCCTCGCACCCGCCAGCATGTTTTTATGCCCCGTGATGCCCGCATATCCTACACGCTTATGCACGCCTAACATTGTTGTCGCTGCGGTTAAGACGTGCCCCTCTTGCATGTTCTCGCCAAACACTGCGGCCGCCACTGCAAGCTTGTGTTCCTCGTTCAAGTTAGAATTCCTACAACTCGACAGCGCCCCAAAGACCGCAACCAGGTTTTCTAGAATGCAGTCCATAGCTTTGGTCTTCGCCATTTCTGTATCACCGAACAACGCTGCGCGACAGCGTTGCAGCACACCTACTGCCACTTCCTTTGGCAGCGTTTCAATGTATCCCCTCACCGCTGAAGCGATGCGGTTTGGGGACCTACTAAAAATCTCGCTCATCTTCCCTATCCAGTGGCTCCTGTTTCCTCGCTTCAGTGGCGTGTATTCCTGCGGTCTGTCAACTTCGTGACGTGTCTGCGACCGCCGCAAACCATCTTCTTGCCCCTCTATCCCTCCTTTGGACACTTCGCGCGAAGTGTCCAGTTTGTCTGGAGAAGAACATTCCTCTTTGTCTGAGCTGTCAGGAATCTGACAATTGCGCAAGGGCGTGGAAGTCGCCTCAGCTCGTGCAGATGCCCAAATATCGCACACCGAATCCAACTTGGTAACCAAGTGTCCAAGCGTCGGCATAGCTTCTTGCGGTAGGGGCCACACTCCAAGAGGTATGGTGCGTGCGGAGTCGCCTACTTCTACTAGAAGAGGTAGCAAGTCCATAAGAATTGGCGGGATATCCCAGTCTGGTCCAGGATTGTAGCTCGCGTCTGAGCCGCACAAAGCTAAAAACACGCTCATAGCTAGAATGACATGCATGATTCCACATAACTGCCCTAGTAGCCAACGTCGATCATCCCGAACCACGGTGAACTTCACGTGGCCTTCCACGATGTGCACCCCAGCTACAAAAAGGTATGCGCACTCCTCAACAGTCGTTCTCACGCATTTTGTCACAGATCATAATAGTTCATAATAGCTTCGGGCTCTCTACAAATAAAGTACAACCGCACCGTTGAAGCTTGTCGGATTGGGGCGCCGCTTCGTCCCACCCATATCGTTGTCGTTTCTACCACGCTAACCACATACATATCAAATATACATGAAATATATTCGTGCGAGGGCATGAGCTTCCTCGCACTTCCATCACCGGTAACATTCTTGAAGAATACGAACGCGTTTCACTTCGAAATGGCGTGAAGTGCTTCATGATGTGGCGCTTTGGAGTTCACCAAATCTGTCAGCGCTCCACATCATAATTCATATCCGTGACATAATGTTGTGTGCATCGTGATGTGGCGCTTTGGAGTTCGATCAAGTTTTATCGACGGACTCCAAATCTGTCAGCGCTCCACATCATAATTTATATCGGTGACATAATGTTATGTGCATCTTGATGTGGCGCTTTGGAGTACGATCAAGTTTTATCGACGGACTCCAAATCTGTCAGCGCTCCACATCATAATTTATATCGGTGACATAATGTTGTGTGCATCGTGATGTGGCGCTTTGGAGTTCGATCAAGTTTTATCGACGGACTCCAAATCTGTCAGCGCTCCACATCATAATTTATATCGGTGACATAATGTTGTGTGCATCGTGATGTGGCGCTTTGGAGTTCGATCAAGTTTTATCGACGGACTCCAAATCTGTCAGCGTTCCACATCATAATTTATATCCGTGACATAATGTTATGTGCATCTTGATGTGGCGCTTTGGAGTTCGATCAAGTTTTATCGACGGACTCCAAATCTGTCAGCGCTCCACATCATAATTTATATCCGTGACATAATGTTGTGTGCATCGTGATGTGGCGCTTTGGAGTACGATCAAGTTTTATCGACGGACTCCAAATCTGTTAGGGTTCCACAGCCAAATATTTTTGCGTGGGATATTTGTATGTGCATCGTGATGTGGCGCTTTGGAGTTCTGGACGGACTTGAAGGCCCAAGACTCCGCCTTTACTTAATTGACTTATGCTCCTGAAACCTAAGAGTAAGTAGCACGTTAACACCTTGCCCCAGAAACGTGGGGGCGAACCGTGGAGCAAAGGCTGTCAACAAAGCTCTTTCGAAGAAGAAAGAAGAGAATGTAGTGAAATGTGTGGTCCGCGATTGTGCGGTCCCGAAAACTATTGCACCGAAGATCCAATGAAAGACGTGCCAGGGCTACTTTCATTTCGCGTGTTCTAACGATCAGGAGGTTGGAGTAGAATGCAAGCAGCGTGGTCTTCGGCCTGGGAAGTGCGTTTATTGCAAGAAAAGCGCGACCATTATGACTTGTAGTGTTTGTGGAGGTGGTTTCCATCCTTCATGTCAGCGAAAATTCGGGACGGCCGATTGTGGTATGCTCACACTGCAAAAGAACTGTGGGCGCAAGGAGTGCGAGCAGCAATCAGAGTGTACTGCTGCTGAAGTGGAGGGAGATGCCACCGAGGCCACCGTTGAAACGCTGGCCTCAATTCACGCTCCCCGCGCGTTGCGGGGCTTGGCCAAGCAACCGCCGAGTCCTCGAAGAAAGTCCTTGGACTGGAATACTAGCGCGCCGAAGACCGGCGACGCTGGTGAGCACATTTTTCAAAGTGGTCCAATAATTGACCGTGTAATGTGTTTTTAGTTCTATTTATGTTTCTCGTCCTACTTGTGTAAACGCGCATGGTTTTCGTGTTGGATGAATTAGGTGGGCTCGCCACGGGATCGCAACTGCCTCCTCCGCCCTCACCCCCACCGCCAGCAGCTGATGAGTGCTGCTATATCTGCGAGAGGGATGATAGACGTGGAGTGCACAGGTGCTCGCACTGCGGTGCGCAGTACCACAACATGTGCCTTTTGAGCAAGGGCATAGAAGAGGTGAGCTGCTGTTGTAGGCCGGAGTGCATGGCGAAACGCACGGCCTACCCAACCTCGCAAGCGGAGGAAGACGCTCTGGCAAAAAAAGGTGCCATGCTGCTGGAAGCCGCGTTCCAGCAGAGTTTACCGTTGCTTGCGGTGCCGTCGGCATCGGCTCCCCCGCCCCTTGTTGAAGCGGCCACACCCGAGGTCGTTCAGGGGGGTGTACGGTGTAGAGGAGCCGTTGGGAGCGGCGGAGCAACCCGCGGATGCTCCCGCCCCCACCAGCACGGAGGTGCCCGCACCCGACACCGCAGGGCTGGTAGTGAACGCGCCGTCGGGAGGGACGGCTCAACCCGCGGATGCTCCCGCCCCCACGAGCACGGAGGTGCCCGCACCCAAGACCGCGGGGGTGGTACCGGACGCGCCGTCGGGATCGGCGGAGCAACCCGCGGACACTCCGGCACCTCCCTTGTCCATGCTCTCGGAGTTCTCGGCATCGGCTCCCCCACCCCTTGAAGCGGCCACACTCGAGGTCGTTGAGGGGGGTGTAGAGGAGCCGTCGGGAGCGGCGGCTCAACCCGCGGATGCTCCCGCCCCCACGAGCACGGAGGTGCCCGCACCCGAGACCGCGGGGGTGGTACCGGACGCGCCGTTGAGATCGGCGGAGCAACCCGCGGACACTCCGGCACCACCGGCCTTGCCCTTGGTTGCGGAGCCGTCGGCATCGGCGGCCCCGCCCCTTGTTGAAGCGGGAGCGGCGGAGCAACCCACGAACACTCCCGCACAGGCATTGCCCGTAGGTGACCGTCAGCGGAAGGCCAGTCAGTGGAAGGACATGGATCTGCCGCAACGTGTTCACGAGTACAACAAGTACATTAACTATAGGCCGCGGTATGTGTATGGCGACGGCTTTGGTGATAAGGAGGGATACGCCGAGAAATCGAACGGGAAATTCTCGTACGGCGGAGTGGTGTTTCACCAGGGTCACTCGGAGGGGTATGTGGTAGGCTTAATCCTGCACATAAAGGATAAAGGGTGGTTTGTCCATTGCGGGGGGCCAATCGATGGGCCGAACGCCGACCCGGAGATGTTTCACACCTTCCGCATGAGCAACAGGGTAGAAGTCTTACCGTGGCGGGCCGGCCCGGGGCCGCAGAAGCTCGCTCCGGGCCGAAAGCGGGCCGAAGGGGCTTTCGCCCCCGGGCCGCACAGAAATATGAGCCGGCCAAACTTCGGCCAAAAATATAGGCATTTTATGCCACTTTTTATCAAACCCCCATACTTAATTTTAAAATTTCGCGCCTGCGGCGGGCATTTTTCTTCTTTGACCGTTTTGACCGAAAGCGGGCCAGCGGAAAATATCGTTTGCGGGCCGTAAAGAATTTGGGAAGACTTCTACCCTGATGAGCAAGCTGAACGTGGGCGTAACGGACAAAGCCCGAGGGGAGGCTTACTTCCGTGACAATGAGAATATCGACCAAGTGTTCCAGGTCCTCAGGAAGTTTCATTGTGCCACAACAGATTGCGGTAGAAAAAGCGAAGGGCTTGCAGGAGGGCGTGTCGGTGACGGCCCCGTTGAGGCAGGTGACTACTGCGGACCGGGTGGAGTTAGGAGCGAGCGTTACCCGTGACGACTACCTCTTCGTGGACAAGGACGCGGCATCGGTTGCCCCTAGTAGCCGTGGGGGCGCGGGTTCCGAGGGGGATACGGTCACGGAGGATGCACCGCATGAGACACTTGCGTCTAAAGGGGCCTCAGGAAGGAAGCGCATGAGGTCGGATTTGGCTGACGGCTACACCTTGCAGAAGCGGGTTGCCGCGCCTGCGCACCTGGCCGTTCCACACCGAAGGGGGAGCCAAGCACCGAGCGACGTGTCGGGTAGGGCACTTGATGCTGGCACGGGGAAAGGCACGGGGAAAGCTGGAGGTGGTCGTTCTCGAGGCCGGAGGTCAAGTGTCGGCAGTGGGGTGCTGGCGGTCCCACTGGCGGCGCAGGTGGAGGTAGAGGAAGGAAGAAGTGGACCTTTGCAGGTGGGCGTGACGAGTGAACAGTTGGAGGAGCTGTTGAGGAAGCAGGGAGAGGAGTTTGGTCGGAGCTTGGAAGCGTTGGAGCAGAGACAGCAGAGCGCACTGGACCGGCGCTTAGAGCTGGAGCGCGCTAGTTTGGAGACGCTCGTGCCGCAAGTGCCGGCCTCCGAGGAACCGCGACCGGCACCTGCGGCGTCGGCGACGCCCACGGCGGAGCAAGGGACGGAGGGTGGAGTCCGTGTCTCCGAAGGGGTGCAGATGGTGCCCCCGCTACCATCAATGATCTCAAGTCCGGAAGCAGTTCGTCAGGACGTCCCGCAGGCCCAGCAGCAGGAGGAACTCCTCCTGGCCCAGCAACTGCAGCAACTCCCACAGTCCCAGTCTCAGGTTCATCAGGTGCTGCAGCCCCAGCAGTTTCAGCAGGTGCTGCCGCCTCAGCAGCTTCAACAGCCGCAGCAGCCCTTGCAGCTGCAGCAACTCCCGCAGCCCCCGTCTCAGCTTCAACAGGTGCTGCCGCCTCAGCAGCTTCAACAGCCGCAGCAGCCCTTGCAGCTGCAGCAACTCCCGCAGCCCCAGTCTCAGCTTCAACAGGTGCTGCCGCCCCAGCAGCTTCAACAGCCGCAGCAGCCCCTGCAGCTGCAGCAACTCCCGCAGCCCCAGTCTCAGCTTCAACAGGTGCAGCTACCCCAGCAGCTTCAACAGATGCAGCAGCTCCAGCAGCTTCAACCGGTGCTGCAGCCCCAGCAGCTTCAACCGGTGCAGCAGCCTCAGCAGCTTCAACAGCTGCAAGAACTCCAGCAGCTTCAACAGCTGCAACAACTTCAGCAGCTCCAGCAGCTCTCGCAGCTTCAGCAATCCTACCAGCTGCAACCACAATTGCTCGCGCAACCCCAGCTATTCGCGCAACCACCGCAACTCCTCGCGCAACCCCAGCTGCTCGCGCAACCGCAGTTGCTCGCCCAACCACAGCAGCTCGCCCAACCAGCACAGCAGCTTTTCACCCTGACCGCGGATCAATTGCAGGACCTTGCTCGTGGGGCTTCACGCTCACGTGTTTCCTTGGAAGAGCTGTTCGACAGGCGCTAGCTTAGAAATCGTTTGCCTAACTAAAAGTGCTATTGAGCTGTCCCGAGAGCCGTATCTTGGTGCTTCGTGCTACAGTAAGCTGCAATTTGGCATAACTGTGATAATCTGACACTACGGTCATAATGTCACTTGCAAGTATTCATACATTAGGTTGTATATGAACATTGGAATATAAACATGGAAATGTACTTGCATATTGAATTGCTCTTTTCAAAACATCGCCCGTGTGCATGACACGGCAACCATCCTGATATTTGCAGTGAACAAATTGGCCCCGCGCGGCTCCTCCAAAACCCAAAATATCAAAATATTGCATTATTTTGGTTCTACGAACCTTCTCCAATGTTCTCCAAAAATATTGAATCATACAATATCATTCCCCGCTTGTTATTGGCCTTGTAGCAACGCATTCATATGTCGCGCATGCATGCCAAGTGCAAAACACGATTTCCTGCTGTTTGCAGTGAACAAAATGGCCCCGCACGACTACTCCAAAACCCTAAACGTCAAAATTTTACATTTTTGAGTTTGTCCAAACCTTCTCCAAACTTCTCCAAAAGTATCAAACCGTGTAATATCATCATTTCCCGAAATTGTGCACTTTATAGCGGACCCCGCATACGCCGAACCCCCTCTCACAGCTAATATTTCACCCACACCACTAACCCTAAAACCCTAAAATATTGGATATGCAACTTTTTACTGCCTTATACTATCATGTTGCACCTTCCCAAACCTTGTAATGGCCTTTTATAAACTTATTAATGTGTCGCGCAAGCATTCCATGTGTACAACTTGATTCCCTGGTATTTGCAGTAAACGAAATGGCCCCGCACGGCTACTCCAAAACCCGAAATGTCAAAATTTTACATTTCTGAGTTTGTCCAAACCTTCTCCAAACTTCTCCAACCTTCTAACACTTCTAAATGTCATTTTTTCGAAAATCGTCAAATTATGCATAAACGTACCACCCACGCGTGCCACATGCCTATGCCCAAGAATGACCGAAGTGAAGACTTGCCATCTTTAGCCATGCGGCGTAGAGGCTGTTTACCAACGGTTGGGCCATAGGATACTGGAGGCTGAATAGCCATGACTGCACGGATTCTGTCTTCGATGATTGATAGGCCTGCCTCTGAGATGTGGTGTCCGATAAAGTCGATACTTCTGACGAACAACTCAACCTTCGAAGGCCTGATGAAGAACTGATGCTCTCTGCAGCGCTGTAGGAACTGGCGAACTTGCTTCACGTGTGTGTCAAAATCTGGACTGTACACTATGGTGTCATCTATGAAGATGACTAAGAACTGATCAATGAAGTCTCTCTCCCGCCTTGCCCCGCCTTCTCCATCCCCAGGCGCTGGTGGTGGCGGGGCGCGGGCGGACGGAGCCGGTGGTGCCACATTCAACTCCGTGCACACACGCGGCAGCATCGTCAAGCCCGTTGGAGATTGGAAGCCGCCCCAGAACCCCCGCGTCCGCTACTTGGTGTGGGAGGGGGTCGGCCACCCATGCAGCACGTGCTTCCGCCTTTGGGGCGTCACCGATGGCCACCTCACCACAAAGGGGGTGTGCCCTTTCTCATGCACCGCATCATTTGCGCCTTCCATGGCGCCGTCTGACGCGCCGACGGCGCCGGTGCGCCCTACGATTGCTGCCTGGACTCGGCCCGCTGGTGGTGTACCGCCTGTGGCTACCCCCAATGCCCCGGCGGGCCATGGCTCGCCCTCGCTACAGCATGCGGCCGTGGACGACGATGACCCGGCTGCATTCCCTTTCCGCCCCTTGGCCGATCGTGCCGAGCCGGAGCCCATGCATGCCCGACACCTCCGTGGACGACGGTAACACCGCTTGGCCGGCTCTCCGCACGGTTCCGTGGGTCCCGCCTTTTCAGGGTTCAGCTACGGCATCCTGGTCGGCGGCGAAGCAAGATTAGATCAACGGAGCACATCTCAGCAATGACCCTTCTCCATGCCCGTGCGGTGTGTGATGATCCTCGAGGGAACTGAGCTTTTAGGTTAGTGTCTATTGGGCGCACCTTACGGTGGGTTTACCCACCGTAAGAGACATTCGAAAACCGCATGTTAGAGCTAGCATATTGTGCCAACTTGGACAAACCCATGCTTTTCGACACACCTTGGGGGTTTTATTAGTGCGTGGACTTGAAAAAAGTACTTTACATACTGTATAGCTGCGTCTAATATGCGTGCTAATACCAAGGGGTCATGCGAAAAAACACCTCAAATCCTTACGGTGGGTTACCCAATTATTGCATCTTTGGGTAGATTTTGAACATGCCCATCACATTCGGAATGTACCTATATATCACAATATTTTCATGAACTATGGCCCATAACAAATGTTTCTTATACTTGGCGCCATTCGATATATCGAATATATCACTCTACACAAGTAACTTAAGAAAAACAAAAAACAAAAAAACATTTGCAATTTCAATGTTTTTCCATACTTAAGGGCAAAAAAGACGATATTTTGTCTATACGGGGATATATATGCATGTTTCTCGCGAAGTATTGACTCAAGGTGGTAAAAATAGATCAAACTTCACGAAATACACCCATGCGCACATCGGCATCGTGGATGAAACGTACGTAGAAATCGGGTCACGTTTGTGTGCATTTGTTGGGATCACGGCACCGAACGTGCCATCGGAGGTATATTGGGATGGATACCGCGGATATATCCGATCACAAGTACATGTCATTCGGCTTTGTCCAGCTAAACATGAATGTCTAGTTGTGAAATCACATATGATCGACCATATTTGAGACCATTCGATGTGCATTATGGTGTTAACAAACTACGCTATGGTTAACCCACCGTAAGGCATTCTTACGGTGGGCTACCCCGCCTTGAGCCCAATAGACATTAGCCTT
Source organism: Cymbomonas tetramitiformis (assembly GCA_001247695.2). NCBI lineage: Eukaryota > Viridiplantae > Chlorophyta > Pyramimonadophyceae > Pyramimonadales > Pyramimonadaceae > Cymbomonas > Cymbomonas tetramitiformis. The sequence continues at coordinate 68,724 of LGRX02024752.1, read as the reverse complement.
GACATTGGACTTGCAAACACTTTGGGATGGCACATGCCGGATTGCCCGAGCCGGTGTGGCTCGTCCTAGACCCTGCAGTGCTTCTGCCTCTTTGCCTGGTGACACCTCATCCCCACGGGGTGAGGTGGTGTCACGGGGAATCCAATCTTGCCCCCCCACTGTAAGGCGGGGGAGGCATAGTGGGTCTCATGTCTGTCACCCCTTGACCCGAGATGTCACCAGTGTCCGTTGTCACAGTTAGCCGTGTGCCATAAAACACTCACCCAAGTATTTTATACCATCTTAGTATCCGAGAACATCCGCCCCTGCGTACCTGTTCTGCTCCTTAGCACCTGACATATATATATATATCCTTTTTTTATTTTTATATATCTCTCTTGTTTCCTGTCAGTTTCCGGCTTAAGCCGACCTTTCAATATCTTATACAACACTTAGTGAAAATGCAGAAAGTGAAAGCATTATGACCGTAGTGTTAGATATATACTTTTGCTGTAATATATATCTAGTCAGTGAGATAATCCCTGAGTTCAGGGTTACGATATCAGAACGGTAAAGTGTGATTGATAAAAGTGAGATATACATAAATACCTAACGGGTGTTTCCCCTCTACTGGTGACGGTCACCCAGCGTGCCTACTATAGGAAGTGACAAGTGACAGATTGAGCTGTCAGTGTGTCACATCCAGCACACCACCTAGGGTGGTGACCGGAGCTAGTGGTGAAACGAAGCAACAAACTCCCTCATCAACTTCAGGCGGAAACTGTAGCACAACTGGGGGCCTGTACTCTTGGTCAGGGCGGTCCCAGCTCACAGCAAAGATTGCCAGATACGATTGTTAAGTGCTAAAACCCTAAACACAGCTCAAATTCAAGGAGCTCTTCTGCACATCTAGAAAGCTAATCACTAGCTAATCTCTAGGCAGGCACGGTGGAAGCAACCTCAGCCACTGGAGGTTCCCGAAACTGGTCGGCCAGCTCGGAGCAGCGTGAGGGTGCAGTAGTTGCCGGCCCCCGGGGCCGGTGGTAAATCATGCGTAGACGAAATTGATGAATCTCCGATGTCAATTGCCGAGCTCTCTAAGCTCGGCGCCTCGTCCTCAGACGAGTACGGCGGCGGTGAGTAAGGTGGTGATGAAGGCATCAAGTCATGGCCAGGCTCCCACGGTCCCTGGCGGCAGTGGGATGATCATGCCGTAGAAGGTCTCCCAAGTGAATCCCTGACGCAGCTGACGATACCGCGCCTGTCTCCGCGGCGGGATGGCATCCGGCGCGGCACCAGCACCCACCGCGTCGCCAAGAGTGTCATGAAACGGTGTAGGCGGTGAAGTCGCCGTAGGTGGGACTGCCGAGGCAGTCCATGCAGCACCACCGACCGGTGGAGCCGCGCATGCGTGTGCATTGGCACCACCGACACCGGAAACGGTGTGTGGCGCGGCGGTAGCACAAATTACAAAAATGCACACACCAAAGATGAAGTAAGGAAAGACCTCCCCTAGCCGGGAATGCCCCTCCCACAGCCGTACCGTGGCTGCGGCAGCTCAGCCGAGGCATCGTCGTCGTCGTCGCTCGTGGCGTAGGTTGCGGGCTCGTAGCTCATCACGCTCTCCGGCGCCTCGATCGCGGAGAGCATGTTCATGCTCACGGGCGGCTCGTCGGGCGCCCCCAATGTAATCCCCGTGCTCTCAATGAAGTGTGTCGGCAAAGGTGCGGGTGACGGGCGGGCAAAAGGGGTTACAGTAAACACTCGATTTTAAGAAAACAGGAATTTTAGGTCAGCCTAGCAACTTTCTTATTTATATAGAGATCTTAAGTATGGAGTGTTATGTGTTAAATATTGTGAAGAAATCAAAAAAGCTGGCTACTTTCTTATTGGCGGGTTTTCTTATTACTAAGTGATTACTGTAGGCGGACCGGCCCACTCCTCGTCGGATTCAGCCGACGCGGTCGGGGAGTGCGTAGTCGGCTCCGACCGACACCACCGGCATGGTGGCGGTGAAAGTGTTCACGTTGAAAGTTGATGCTCCAGCCGTGCGTGCCAACTCTGAGAACTCAGTGACGGCGGACACGGGGGCCTCGCCGTCCTCCTCGCAGAACGAGCACGCGGAGAGGTCGGCGAAGATGTCCGGCTTCCCGCCCGCGAGCATGCAGAGGGCGTCGAACTCTACGGCGTCGTCGTGGTCGATGGCATGTTGAAACTTCGCGGCCAACACCGAGTTCTCGGCTTCCTCGGCGAAAGCGTAGGCCGAGAGGCCGGTCCGACCCCCGTTCGGGCAGTCCCGATGCCAATGCCGTGCCTTGCCCTTTGCGCACACCTGATTTTGACAATACGGCACCGTCGCACCGGTGTCGCGATGAAAGGCGACCTTCTTCGAGATGGATTGCGACCAATTCCCTCCCTTGGGAAGGGGCGATGCCGCAAAGTGGGTCTTCGGCCGTCGGTCTGGTTTGTCCGCGCGCGGAGTGAATCCTCGCGGGACCGGCTCGGACTCAACGGAGGCGAGAACTGCGGCCAACTGCCGCTTCAAGTCGAGGACCATCGTCCGCAAGTCCGCGAGCTCACCGGGCGCACCGGAGTCATCGCCGGTCTTCTCCATGAAATGCGTGCCATGAGAATACCTGTGGGCGGACGCCGTGGCGGTGCCTGCCCGCACGTGCTCGGAGTAGCATTCACGTACCCATTGCTGAATCTTGAGGAGGTCATGAGCGGCTCGTTGATCGTGGAGGAGCAACCGGGACACCACCGGCTGGTAGAAGGTGGTGTCGAGCGCCTTGATGAACAGCGCCTTCACGTCCTCGTCCAAGAGTGTGGCCCGTGTCCTCGCAGCCTTCCGTCAGAGCGGCGTTGAAGTCTCCGATCTTGTCATGCGGGTCCACGCCCGCAGAGATGCGGACGCCCAACATGTCTGCTTGACCCTGAAAGGGGTCACCCGCCGGAATCATCCGGCGGGCGAACTCGAGGAGAACGCGCTTACCGTCAGCCGGGAACGAAGCTGGTGTGGGACGAATCCATCCAGTCCGCCGCGGGCGACATGGGGTCGACCATGAGTTCCAGCGTGGAGTACAACAAAGAGTTCGCCTCCACGCGGACGGCCAAGGCCGCGTTGTCGAGTGCGAAAAGCGGCTCAAAGCCAATGTCCTCGGTCACGAAGGCCGTGTGTAGTGCGGAGACCATCTTCGCGAAGAGGGCCGACGCGTGGGATTCCGTCCCGGAAAATCGGCCATCCTTGTTCTCGAACAACTTCTGCCGGACGGACTTGGCGATCTTCATGTCAAAGTGCTCCCGTTGCAGGGTACGCACTGATGCCAATCAGACTCTGGAGCCGCGGAGGTTGCGGAAGGAGTTTTCGGTGAAGCATCTTCGGGTTCGTCTTCGGTATCAATCAAACAACCTATAACTGAGTAGGCCCACTCCGGGTCCACGCGGTACACCTCCTTGTCACATACATATTCTTTTACTAGCCAGTTTATTTTGCAACAGCCAATCCGTCGTCGGGGTTAAGTCCGAAGGCGTCACAAATGTCCCTGTGCAAAACTTGGCATCGCTTCCCACGAACACGCCATGGAATAGGCCGACAAAGAAGAACATCTTGAGGGGTTTCGAAGAAGAAATCCACAAACTTGGCCATTGTGCACATGGAATAGTTCAAATACCTGTAATAGTTCACACGCACTTGACTGTCATCGATGACAAAAAAGGTAACATGTACAGATTCACTTAGAGCTGAGAGAGAGGGTGGGGGCTTAGTGTCATCGATGACATGTGATTGAACAATACAATAATTCATCAAGTATTTACCTGATATCAACCTATTAAAATTATCATCTCGAAGTTGCAACCTTGTTGGAGTTCTATATGAGGCGTTTTGGGTTTGGGTTTTGATTTACCCAAACCCAAAACTGCCTTGCAGAGTTGGAGTTGTCGTGAACTCCAACTCACGAAACCTGGCAGATATATTCATAACAATATTATGAATATGTCCTGGAAGTTGCAGGGCCTGCCGTCAAGTATGCTTCAAACAGTCGCATATTGACAAGAGGCGTTTTGGGTTTAGATTTATCCTCTTGTCAAGATGTGATCGTTTCGAGCGTACTCGACGGCATGCCCTGAAGCTTACGGGATATATTCATAACATTGATACGAATATGTCCCGTAAGTTTCTTGCGCTAAACGCACGAAAACCCCTCGGCTGCAATGAATTAGTCGATCATATCTTGAACCGCATCGACTTAGCCTGCAGTCGCAACCAGTGTTGTCAGTAGGCGGCTTTTGACCCACAGTAGGATTGACAGTAGGGGAGGCTAGTTGGGGGGTTGCGCGACAGTATCCCGACAGTAGGTGAGGGCTCAGTAACTTACACTCGGTTTACAGTAGGTAACCCCATGACAGTAGGTGCGACAGTAGGCCGAGGACAGTAGGCACTGGTGGTGGGGACAGTAGGTACCACGTGAGTGTTGACAGTAGGCAAGACCGTCCGCGGAGCGTGCTGGTAATAAGCGTTGCCGACCCCAAGGAGCGAGGACCTAGGATCTAGACCAGGGCTGTGGGGACATATACCCCTGACGCGTATATATTCCGATTATATTATATCAAATGATATACACCTAAGCGCACCCAAAACCTCCCAGAATCGCGCTGTATATACTATATCGGATATAAGCATATTTTATTATATATCCATAAGCGCTTATATCACGATATAAGCGCTTATGTCGGCGGCATATCAATCGCTTATATCACACGCTTATATAACCACCAACATAAGCGCTTATATCGCGACATAAGCGCTTATAGCACAGTTCGGGACACTACCGATGCCGAATCTTGCCAGTTCGCCCTGCGCTCGCCATCTAGCACACGTTTGAAAAAACATCAGATCGTTGACAGAACCTACTGTCATCGACAGTAGGCTCTGTTGCCACCTACTGTTGCGCCTACTGTCAATTGAGTGTCAGATATTCAGCCCTCTCCTAATGTCGATTTCGAAGAGGCCTACTGATGACAGTAACTAAGCCTACTGTCATACCTACTATTGTCACCTACTGTCACACCAGTAGGCACTGACATCGCTGGTCGCGACTGCAAACGAAGCTGATACGGTTGCGGATGGGGTCGATCAAGAGCTCAAAAAATTGCATTCGCCTTGTGAATACATGTATATATTCGTTACGAACGTTGAAAAAGAAATGTACTTCAGTTAATGTGATTAAAATCACAAGGGGGTGTGCCTGCAGTAGCGCAACAAAGTTGGGGCGGGCAGCCGATAACCTAGATTTCCATACTTAATAATTAACAAACGGCACTCCCCTCGACTGCAATATTTACTGCTGCGATATTTCCTCTATTCCTCAGAGCAATTCCGCCCCGTTTCGTGACGTGGCAGTCGTCGTCTGCGAATTGCACTGTGTACACAGCGAAGAAACTTGAATTAAATCTGTGAAATCTCCACCATTGGAAAGTTTTCAATCGTCGGTTATCAGCGACGCGCCATTTGGCAGAACCCAAATAAAATGCCCATATTTGACTAGTGAATCAGAATACTGTGTTATGTGTCGTGGGAGCAGCAGCAGGCGGAGCTGGGAGGGGCGGTAGGGCCCAAGGTGAGCGAGGCCGCCTACTCCGGTATGGACAGCAAGATCGTGGAGGTGCTTGGGCAGCTAACGACGCGGCTCGAAAAGATTGAGGCCGCGATCAAATTTCAGCGGCTCGGTGCGTCTTCTCAGCCTCCCAAGAACAGGCGCGGCAAATGGTTGGATGGCTTTCGAGCGGGGTCGAGCCCGACCCCGCCAGTCGGCTTCGACAGACATGGCATGAAGGCCCTCCCTCCTCTCTGTCACCGTTGCGGCAGAGCGAGGGTGTGGGCAAGAAGTATCACGGATGGAAGGAATGCCCTTACGGCGGGAAGGGGGCGGCGGGCGGCACTGCGACCTACTGCATGCCCGCTGACGGCGAGGGTGCTGCCAAAGACATGCACACCCTCGCCCTTTGCCACATCTTTCAGGTTGCGGCGGACGATGGGGCGGAAGCTTTCACCGCGGCGGTGGCGGAGTACGGCGCGCCGGTGGTGCTGACGGGCGACGAGAGCCACGGCATCGACGTGCGTGTCTGCTTACGGGTTTTCCGTCCCCGGCTCCAGCGGTGTGCTGCTCGGGCCTGCTCAACCGGATTCAAGGCTTTGCATGAATACGACTATTATTCATGAATATGAATATGAATACCCCCAAAAATTAATATTCATACTCAAGAGTACGATTGGCATGGTGCATTCATACTCATGAATGTAAAATTTATTTATTATTCATATTCAACTCAAATTACTTAAGTAATTTGAATAATACCCCTCCAGCCTGCACGCCCCGTCATCCAGTAATAACTCACAGGCTTTCTTGTGACTCACTTTGTGACACTACTGTACAGTGTCACTGTCTACACTACCAGATGGCACCCGCGCAAGTAGAAAAACCTAATTCATACCGTCGGCGTGTCTCTCAGCCGACAAACGAAAAGCCATCATGGGGAGAAAGAAGTCTACAGTTCAACAGCGTATTGAACAGCCATTACTCCCACTGCTAAAGAAACCGTTAGAACAAGTAGGCAAACAGATTAATCTGCCCGGTGATTTCTGGAAGCTCGCAAGTGGTCGTATGTCGGAGGTGGAAAAGAACAAGATTTTCAAATGCACAGTGCGCGACTTCTCTTTTTCGCATCGATTGACTGGTGAACCCGCCCCTTGTAGTGCTTTCCAACTTCAAGAGATGGGTGAAAGCGGTACTGGTAGTGTTGAGGAAGGCGATGCTAGTGGAGAGATATTCTGGATGAAGTATCCATACCCCTTTCTCGAACATTTCTATAAAACTTTCCCAAACCTACTCCCTTCCAAGGAAGATGAAATCTTGGTATCCGCATCGAATATGAGTACAACACCTGTTGAGAGTGGGTCCTCGATCTCTGAAGTAGTGCGCGCAGATGTTAAGTTTCCGCATCTGAACATTCCAGCGCGAGCACCTCCAGTGTACAGCTATTTCTCTATCCTGAGTGACACCTTAATTGAGTTCGGACCAAAATCTGGTCAGTTTGGAGCAGAATTTCAGTGTATAGTTCCGAAAGGCGACGACTTGTGTTGTGGCACAAAACGCACGATACACCACCACCGCGACCGAGCTATTAGTACCAGCAATCTTATCGGCCACATTAGGGACGCTGCTAATAGAGGTTGTGCAGCGCACAAAGATGCGCTCCTTGCAATCGAGAAACTAAGTCCAAACTTTTGCGATATAGATGGTGAGCAAGTGTTGGTCCATAACTTCTCAGAAGCGTTCCCCCACCATGTGCGTATTTTCTGGTTGCGTACTAGCGGCATGTCGTACAACATGGCTCAAAAGATCGAGTTTCGCACATATGTGCGAGGCTACGAACCCAAAGCTGCCTTCCCTCACTCGAGTACGTTTGCACGCTTGGGCAAGTGCATATTTCTTTTGCAGAAGGATGAGCGCCTTCAACGTACTGATCTCCTTATCGCCCAGTTTGGTGGCAAGGCGTGCCTAGGTCTACAGCTGGATATGTGGACCGACAGTGAGACACATACTGTTTATGCCGCAGTCACCCAAACTATGTGCATTGACCCCACTGAGGATCCTGGCAGCACCGCAGCACAGCTCTTTCTGCAAAGTGAGCTGATCGACTTTGACGTATTCCCTGAGACCGCTAAAACTGGCCCAAACATTCGCAAGTGGTTTGCAGAGGACGTTCTAGTGCGTAACAAAATCCCGTGTCTTGCTGTTAGTGGTGTAACCCCTGATGGAGCGGCCGATGGGCAGTGTGGCCTTGCCCTTATTCCAGACATTCGCGAGAAAGTAGACACCTGCTTATTGCACCAGCTTCAGCGTTCCGTTTTGTATTCGATCGGACTTGCTGGGAAAACGAGCAAGAACCCTGACGCGAAGCAGTTGCTGAGGAAGCACAACCGTGTTGTCATGCTCTCTCGACAAGCTCTTGCCTTTGGGAAAGACGTCAAGAAGGCTCAATCCGCAGCAGGTGTGCCTGAGAAAAACCTTCTCACGCTAGAAACGACTGCAGTTACGCGTTGGGGGAACCAGTACAAGCAAGTGTCGACTAACTGCGTTTTGCGAAGCGGAATTGATCCAAGCCTGGAAAAGTACCAGCAGAACAATCGCAACAATAAGGAGGCGATAGTTGAGAACGACGAGTCAGAAGGAGGTAGCAAGGTAGGGAAGGCTGTGGCAGCGAGTGAGATCGGACTCGACACTCTTGCGTGGGACCAGAGTCAGGAGATCGAGGCGTTTCTTGCATATCCTTATGACATCAAGGAAACTATCGAACATGCGGGGATCTGCACAGGGAGCCAAGCTTTGATACTGCTCCACGACTTGAAAGAGAAATGCTGCCGCGCGGAAGCTAAACTCGAGGTGAAAGAGATTCCTTCATCCTTGAGCCTTGCACAGCGTGAGCGTGCTGTGCTCTTGCGTGAGGGTGAGGATTTGCACAGCATGACAACGACGGCACGCTCAGTTATGAAGGAGGAATTGCACACTCGTGCCTTCGAGAATCGCCCATCAAACTCTCGTCTGATCCAATGCTTCATGTCGAAGCAGCAAGATGCAAAGGAATACTTATCTCTCAATCAGTATGAGCTCGCACGAACTTTGTACTTGGCAGCACTCCGAGAGGCCGCGACGTTGCCCATCTACACCCGGAGTTTAACTACCCAGCAGAGTGGGGTGGATGTTCAACGAGCTCCAAAGAAACAGAAAGTGCAAAGCCTATTCAGAGGAGCAAAAGTGTTGCCAGCAGCAGAGTCTGAGATAGTAGGTTTTGTCGGCGGAGACAACGTTACAGTAGCCTTTGATGTCGTGACCGATGAAAGGAAGCGTTGGGAGAACCTGGCACTAGAACACTATGAGCGGTTTTTCCGGGAGGATGGACTGCTTAACGAGTTCCAAATGATGTGGCAGCTTCGAGAACAGTTCCCTCTGCACCTGATAGTGTTCAAGCAGACCGCTTGCCATCTTCCCCACGAGGCTAACTGTGAGCAGGTTTTTTCAAGGGCTGGGTTTCTGACTGATCCTAATATGGCACCGCACACTTTGGCAACATTGGTTTCCTGCGGTATCAACAAGGCCGCATACAGTCCTCCAATCCCTGCCATAAAAAGCAAGTATTTTGAACTGTATCGTGGCAAAGGTGAGGAGGAGTGAACGATACCTAGCCCTGAGCCAGAGTGCTAGCTTTGTTTGTATTTGTATGTGTGGTTCTGTTTAGAAACCCGAAATTGAACTATATATGATAGAGGAATAAGAATATGACACCTGCATAACTTGTTATGTTTGCCTCCAGAAACATTGGTGGGTTACAATAATAATGGAATAGTCATATTCCATATGGTAATTTACCTGTTGCGCGGTAACTTATGTAATTTCACTTTGTTCAGTCATTTAGCAGTGTTTTGTTTTACTTATTGGCAGTGTATGGCTTCAGATATGCAATTACAATAATTCAGGTCACATTACGACATTAGTATTAATTGATATGTGAACTGGAATATCAAAATCAATTGATATGTCGCGGTGAGATGGGATATTGCGGCGAGATGTTATGTCGCGGTGAGATGGGATATTGCGGTGAGATGTTATGTCGCGGTGAGATGGGATATTGCGGTGAGATGTTATGATGTCGCGGTGAGATGGGATATTGTGGTGAGATGTTATGTCGCGGTGAGATGGGATATCGCGGTGAGATGTTATGTCGCGGTGAGATGGGATATTGCGGTGAGATGTTATGTCGCGGTGAGATGGATATTGCGGTGAGATGTTATGATGTCGCGGTGAGATGGGATATTGTGGTGAGATGTTATGTCGCGGTGAGATGGGATATCGCGGTGAGATGTTATGTCGCGGTGAGATGGGATATTGCGGTGAGATGTTATGTCGCGGTGAGATGGGATATTGCGGTGAGATGTTATGATGTCGCGGTGAGATGGGATATTGTGGTGAGATGTTATGTCGCGGTGAGATGGGATATTGCGGTGAGATGTTATGTCGCGGTGAGATTAGGATATGTTGCAAACCAAAATTGGAGTCTAAAATTCTAATTGATATTACGACTCACGTAGCTCGTAATACACTAAGTCATGTTTATCAACATTTCCCGAAATTATTTGAGTAATTTGAGTTGAATATGAATAAAATGAAAAATTAATATTCATACTCATGAGTACATTTTTCATGGTGCATTCATACTCATGAATGTATTTTCGGCGGTGCATTCATATTCAATTCAAACTATTCATGCAAAGCCCTGACCGGATTACCCTCGGGCAGATTCGAATGGGACATTTATACGATGCGAAACCCCTTTCACATTCTAGGCTTGGATACTCAGTGGGATTAAATCCGAATTTATAAGTTCCAGATCACGATTTAAAGTAACGGGCGGTTTTTCCGAGGAGCACCTCTTGAGGTCCAGCACCATCGTCCTAAAGTCCGCGAGATCGGAGCTGGGGTCGTCGTCGGAGATGTCCTCGCCCCGCTCCATCATGAAATGCCTCCCATGCGAATACCGGTGCGCCGATGCAGTGGCGGTACCGGCCTTCACATGTGCGGTGCAACACCCCCGCACCCATTGCTGGATAGTGAATAGGTCATGCGCGGCCCGTTGATCGTGAAGGAGGAGCCGCGACACCACCGGCTGGTAGAAGGTGGAGTCCAGCGCCTTGATGAAAGGCGCCTTCACGTCCTCGTCCAGCAGCGTTGCCGCCCTCGTCCGCGCAGCCTTCAGGGCGGCATTGAAATCCCCGATAGCGTAATGTGGGTCAATGCCCGCAGCAATGCGTACCCCAAGCATGTCCGATTGTCCCTGGAATGGGTCACCGGATGGGATCATGCGGCGTGCGAACTCGAGAAGGACTCGCTTACCGTCAGCCGGAAAGCTGGAATTGGACGAGTCCATCCAGTCCGCCGCTGGCGAGTTCGGGTCAATCATCAGCTCGAGCGTGGAGAACAATAAATTGTTGGCCTCCACGCGGACGGGCAGCGTCGCGTTGTCCAGCAGGAAAAGGGGAGCGAAGCCGATGTCTTCAGTGACGAACGTCGTCTGAAGTGCGGATACCATGCGTGTGAAGAGAGCTGACGCGTGGCACTCAGTTCCCGAAAACCGTCCTTCTTTGCTCTCGAATAGTTTCTGACGAACGGCCTTGGAGACCTTCATGCCGAAATGCTCACGCTGAAGGGTCCGCACAGCGGCAAGGAACGTAGCTCCTGCTGAATTAGCAGCCGGCACAGCGGCCGGCGGTGTGGCTGGCGTGTTGGCGAATCTCGCAGCCTCTGTATCGAAAATTGTCGCTAATAATGCGCGGCGTCGGTGCGCCATACTAGAGGTGGCTCGAGTAGCAACCATAATGTAGAAGGACTATAGGGGCGGAGTGAGGCAAAGGAAGTGAGGGAAATGGCAGTCGTGGGCGGCCAAGAAATGTGCGGGTCGCCGATACAGCAGCCGAAAGAGATCACTGAATTCCAAAAAGTCGTGTGGAAGAGGCGGCCAATACGCAGCGGTGTGGGATCCAACCAGAGTACGTAAGCCAGTCCAACGTTAAATCCCGCAAAAATTCGTGTCCCAAGGCGGTACCACGGCGTGCCGTAAATCAACCCATCTCATTTAGGCCATACCCGTGACTGCCGGCACTCTCACGAACGGAGCGCCTCACTCCATCCCAAGCGTCCGGACTTAGCCACTCATAGTTGCAATCTCGCAGAGGCTAAACAAAGCGTAAGTGGGGCCAAACCTGCTAGATATATAGTTGGGCGGTAATATATCTATATAAGTTGGAATAAACCCTGAGTTGAGGGTTTCGGAATCAGAACGATAAAGTGCGTTGACATATAGAAAAGGTAAACATAAATACCTAAAGGTTGTTTCGCACCTACGGGTGACGGTCACCCAGCCTACTATAGGATTTGCCATGATTGTGACAGTTTGAGGAGTCACAGTGTCATATCCAGCAGTATATTCCCCTAGTGGCTGTTGTCCACCACTCCACCTGACTTGTCTTTTCGGTGTTCTGCACTCGAGAACTCGTGTACTTCCGTATGTTCTATGTTGAGGCACGTGGGGGGCCTAAGTTGTGTCTTGTGTGCAAGTTACGGCAAATAAATACCGTAGATAAGTAATAAGAAATGTCAATATTATAGGGTTTATTGTACGATTATGTCCCGGTTGTACGGTAATGCTATTTCTACATAATGCATTACGCATTACGCGTAAATCTCAAAACCTTGGAAACACGTGTTTACGCGTAAATTACGTCGCACGGGGGGAGGGGGAGGGGGAGGGGGGAGGGGGGAGGGGGGAGGGGGAGGGGGGGGAGGGGGGAGGGGGAGGGGGAGGGGGGAGGGGGAGGGGGGGAGGGGGGAGGGGGAGGGGGGGGGGGAGGGGGAGGGGGGAGGGGGGTCACGTTTATCCGAACATAGGTACGTTTCATATGACGATAATATAAAATAAGTTTCTGATTATACCGGAGTCTACTCTATGGCTTCCAAGAAGTACTTTTCGAACCTTGCCAGGGTTCCTCTCCAGTTAGAGTTTTGCACAGAACACTAATTGCACTGCCCCCGCGGCCGTCTTTTTGGCAAAACACTTGAGGCTATACACGGGCTACTTCACCGAGTCAGTTTGGAAAGTCATTACGTAATACAGTATGTGAAAAACCCGGACGCATTCGTAATACGAAGAAATTTTGAAAGAAGGCACCAAACAATATGTCGTAATTCCTGTAAAACAACTCTGGCGATCATACGTAACACACACCAAGATAATCTACCAAAACAGCCCGGAGCATAAGCAAAGCCTGGAAAAGCTTGGAGTTGGAATGTCCGTGCGCTCTCCCTTTCTGTCCCCTTGGCATCCGTCGCATGAAATGGATGAGTTAAATGATCCACAACAAAAAGCTCGATATATACCATTCACTAGACGTTATGTACACAATTTCTTGAAATATTTGATTATCAAGTTATCAATAATCAGAAATATAGGACTCCTGCATTAAGCAACAGCGAACTCCGCCCGAATTAAGCAATAGCAAATTTGGAATAATGATATTACAATAACACACGTATATGTCCCACAATAAGTTTTCGGTGTTTTTTTATGACACTCGCGCGCGGAGGAATTCATGTGTATTTGTGAATTTTAAGTGATGTAAGTGTTGTGAGGTGTTTATTTTGACACACATGCAAAGGGCCATGGCGAAAAGTAGAATTTGCGGGCGTTTCGGCTTGTATTCGTTTTCAGAATTTGATAACTTTGCCTTAGACCTAGGTAAATAGTCATGGTGGATGATGATAATGATGCATGGCTGATGGTGGCTGATGGTGGCTGATGCGGTGGCTGATGATCATGGCTATTTGCTGGCTGATTTGTAGGTGACACAGAATGATCATTACACAATGATAATAATTCAGCCAATTAACAGATTATGCAATCTTCGATCTTATTAGCCTAAAAGGGCGTTCGGATCCAATTAAAATTTCTGAATTGTAATGAACCAATGACATTTTGACAGATATTCAAACAACGTCAACTGATTATGATAACTGACAGTTAGCAAGCGACGACGACTTCATTCTAACCAACTGACAAGATGTGCCAACCTCCTAGCGTGGGCAGCGTCGACTCAGGTAGCCCAAATGTTTATTTTATTGACACTGTTGATGGACATTATTGGGAGTGCTTTTGCTGCGGGCAGTGGATTTTCAAACAGGCTTTGGTCGTTGTGTATGGGTCTGAGGTGAACTTATCTTGTGGCAAGAATATGTTTATGTGTATGGCTTGTGTTGAGGCTGAATCGGAGCCAGTTTTTTAAATGGAACACGTGTTAAGTATTAAGAGGCAGCGTGCACTAGCTCAAAAGGAATACCTCCGGAAACGGCGTGAGGACAACGCTAGGGGAAAACGGTTAACTATAGCTAGAGAACTAACAATCGAGTTCAAGAGGCCTGCGGCAATCGACAACAACGGCACTGACATTGCAATCACAGACATCGTGGTGTTCACTGCAGACATCCTTAGAAGGGGAGTTAATGTTACAAGGCAAGAGCAAGAAACATTAGTCTACGGCAGAGTTCAAAAAATATTGTACAATACACAGCAAGTACTAGTCGACTACATAAATTATGATGGGCAATTCTACACTTTCACATTTTTCTGCAATCAGATTGTCTGCGTGTTTGACGTGAAGGGGCCACTACCGCTACCGCTGGCACCTAACAAGGACTATTGCTGGCGAAAGGGGAATCCCTTTCATTAAAAGGTGCGCCGCCAAAAGCCGCCGCCGCCGAAGATTGCAGAATTCCTGCGCCGCCAAAAGGAAACATGTCACTGACCGGTTAATTTTGAATGAAGATGCGACAGAAACGTACTTGTGTGCGGCAGTCGAATCCCATACTTAGCAGCGAAGATGAAGACGCTAATGAGGAAGGAGCTCACCTGAATGTATACAGTAGCGACGATGAGTACGCTGATGAGTCTGATTTCGACATTATTCCCCGACCTGCACGAACAGCAGCAGCGCGGAAGTCGGCACAGCGTAAATACACTGGAACTACTTCTACCCGCAGCAAAGCCAAGCGTGCACCCAAATCAAAGCAACCAGCTGCAGATTGTTATCACGAATTCAGCATAACGTTTTCGAAACTGGGTACAGATTTACCTGAGGACGAGTTCCACACGGGAGCTGATTATCTGGAGGGGGTCTTGGACTACATGGCGTGTGTCTACGAGCAAGGGGATGGAGAAGGCCACTGGCACGCGCAGCGTACTGGCGGCGGCACGAACATCAAGAAGGACGCCATTCACGCTGCCCTGAAGTCTGCACTCGGATGGGAAGGTGTCAACCGTCAGTCGAACTGGAATCTTGTCGTCAAATATCGTACATACAAGAATAAGGTACACACACGTTTCGGGATGATCGGCTACTGCCATAAGAGTGTACAGAGATTGGAGGAAGCCATTATCCGAAACAAGAACGTCAGCGAAGCAGACATTAAGGCCGGGCTGGACACGTACCTTCTTTACGGTTCTTCACAGATGAAAGGGAGGATGGAGTTGACGAAGTACAATTTGTTCGCGAAGGCAGATATTTTCCGACGTTTCCGCATGAAGAGGAAGTTCGCGAGCTTTAAGTCTACTTTAAAACGCATGGTACGGTCTGGCAAGTATGTGCTGTGTACTGACTTCATCACTGACGGGCGTGGACTGTCGGAGGAGCGCTGTGAGAGTTATGGAAGATGGTCATCATGCCCGCGTTAACTGTGAACACGGACATCACCAACGTCCTGTTCCCGAGTTCGACTTCCTACTTCGATCGATCCAGGTATAAATTCTAAATTCTAGAGATTCATGAATTTTGAATTCCTCACATACTGAACGTGAACCGTCACTCACGAGTGAATGTCTCTCACCGGCCCACGTACTGAACGTGGGCCGGATCGTTATGCGCCTTCACATCTTGAGTTTCGCATCTGTGTCGTTGGATTTTAACATTGTTGAATCTGACTCGTGACTGTCTGCGCAGGTATTTTAATAACCAGATTGTGAACTCGGACACTCAGATCATGCAAATGCCATATGAAGAATCTGACGTGTCTGACACTGAAGAAGAGCAGACTAGGCGGGTTTACGAGGCACGGCAGAATGTTCCTAAAGATAGCAGATATTTTTCTGACACGCAGGCAGAGGTGATGGCAGAGCGTGGGAGAGTTTGCTGGACTTTAGGTTCAGGGTTATTATTATGGGCTCTGATAGCCCCTAGCCTGACCCGTCTCTGATCGGAACCGTGACTCCGCTAGTAGCTAGGATGACAGTACAGTAGTACTGTACTGTCAGTCATCACTTCGTATTATCCGGGTTTCCGAGATGCATGATAAAAGCACTCGGCCGGACTGATTATGGGAGCTTAGCCAGTTTGTTTTACCCGAGCGGAACACCTGTTCTCGCAGGTTATGCGCGTCACCACTTCCCTAGTAATTCTGATGGCACAGCGCCGAGCTGTTGCCATGATTGGCTAAGTTTTGACACAGAGATGGGGTGGGCGCCCCCTTAGACAGTAGCTTTCTCTCCGCAGTATGGCCTACTTTTGAAGTGGAGATCAGTTTTTTTCGGCATTTATTCGGCAGAGTATCGTCGCTGAGTATGGTTATATTTTACGTTCCGTTTGATCAGCGGGCAGGACACTCCGCGTTTTGTGGGTCGCTCCCACGATTAGCCGCTCGGCTCATGACCTGCTTGATTGTGCTATTGCTTGCTGAGGCTCCTGCAGGAAATGGCCGCTGCGGAGATGTTCGTTACTGTCGCACCGCTAGCCCGCAATCCCATCTCGCCGTCGTTTTGAGAATGGACACAACGCCAAGACCACGTACACGCGCTAGGGCGCGTAAGTTAGCAACTATTTTCGATGATGTTGGGGCACTGAATTCGGCTACCCCTACAACGCCGCATTTGGCTTCGGCTGACGAATCGGCTGCGGCTGCAACGCTCGTTCAGCGGTTACGAAAGGATTCTTTCGATGTTCAATGTGCGAAGACAGCAGCCACTAAGGTTCTGGGAGACAAGGCAGCAAAGTTTCATGGCAATGAATCGTCGGCTTCGGACATTTTTTCGCAGCTGGTTTCCGAGATTCAGCAGCTTTTCACGCTGCAGTCGCAGGCACTTGCACCCCTGTTTGAGCTGTCTGCTGCCAATGTCCCTGTCATGACTGCCGCAAATGAGCTGTTGTATTCTGTGTTGTTGCTGCTGACTGCGCCAGGGTCTCCTGCCCGTAATTGGGTGGAGGCTTCTGGGGCCGATGTTCCGGCTGACGGCAAACGTGCCACCCTCGAGGTGGTGCGTATGCTCGCTGATGATTCGACTCCGTTCGAGTCTCTGACTGAGCTGCTTGACGTGAGAATTTCAGATGAAAGTGACCCTGACTCTGGCATTCGTCTTTTTAACAGTTGTCTTCGGGATGCGCAGCGTCTGCAGACGCTGCCCGAAGACGCTGTTAAAAGGCAATTCCTCTCTGCCCTGTCTGGACCGGCTTACGCCACGCTGGTTGACTCGTTTGCTCGAGCTGACCAGCGTGCGGCTGTAAGTCTGCTCACCCTGCAGGCGCGCGTGCGCGAGCAGTACCGCTGCGGGCGGCTCTCGGGCAAGCGCACTGCGGGGCGCCCCATGTCCGTAGCATCTTGCACCACTGACACTGGCCTGGCTTCGGCCATCGAGCGGCTCAGTTCTCAGTTGGTCAAGTTGCAGCGGGATGTGGATTCCCTTAAGAAGGGTGGCTCCAAGCCACCTCGTGGGAAACACACTCCGCGCGGCTTCCACCGACCTGGAGTGCAACCGCTTGCTCATTCCGCCTCTTCGGAGGTGGCTTTTGACAAGCGGTCTGGCACCTTTGTCCCAACGTGCAGGCACGAGAAGTGCCGCGCCGTTGGGTCAAAGCATTGGCTGAGTGAGTGTCCTCACAAGGACACTCACCCATTGTCCATTTCGGCATCCTACTGCCAAGCCGTCGAGTCTTATGACTCCGACGTGCTTGCCCTTCGTTTTCAGCGGTACTATGACGCTGGGGATGAGGGGTCCATGGAGCACTTGTGTGCTCTTGTGGGGCAACCTGAAATCTGTGAGCTGTCTGCCCATTCCTTTGCTCCAGAGCCTACGGCTCTGCAGCAATTCAAGGATGCTGCTATCTCTGCTGAGTCTGCACCTGATGAGCACCTTTCCATTGGCCGTGTTGCATTTGCTGAGGTCAGCGGTCCGCTTGCTGGTGGTGTCGCTGACCCGACCGCCAACAAGCAACTGCTGCCGAAGGCCTCTGCACCCGTGCATGGTAAGCCGATTGACTTGCACGAGGTCAGCAGTGCCGCCTTCGTGCCGCCGTCTGTCTCTCTGGCTCTCGGCCCGATGGCTTCTGCTGGCAATTCTTTCAAAACATTCAACACTATCCACCCTGACTGGCTTGACATTGACCCTGAGCCTGTTGAAGTGTGTGACTCCGATGACGGTGGAGAGGGCTCCAACTACCCTCCTGATGTCTACCTGACTGAAGTTGAAGGGGGTGCACCGCCGGCGGCTGCGGCATTTCGGCGATTCGGAGTCCCCAGAGGCTCCAGGCCATTTGGCATCGGAGAATTTGCGCTCACTCTTTTCATGGTGGCTACATTTCTGTTCGGTGCTACGGCGATGCCGACACTCGTGGTCGGCGGTGGTGTCAGGGGCCTGGTTGAGCCCGGAGCCACCTACGGCTACGGTGCGGTTCATCCCGGTGGTGCATTACTGGATTCCTTTTGCACGTCCGTGATTACTACTGGTTCGTCAATGCCGCCGCGGGATGTGGAACCGTTCTTTTCTCAATCGACCTCAGCGGCTCTGCAATTTGAAAGTCTTGCCACTCCGCTCCGGGATCCGCCTGACCCACTTGGGTCTGGTGGTGTCAACACTTATGATGTTTCATCTCAACTTACTTCGGATGTTTTCCTGCCTTGGAATCCGTCTGCTGAACTCGGCTCTGCCGACCAGCTTTGCAGTGGCTAGAGTCTGCTAATTTCAAATCCTGGTGGTGTGATTAGCCTTAGCCGCAGTGGTGGGTTGTGCCGGGACAAGTCCCCGGGCACCCAGCTTAAAGTACATCTGTTTCCAGTAGAATGCCGTTTGTTATCTGTTTAGTTAGCTCCGCTTGCCTAGCCCTATTAGCTACGGTCACAGCTCCGGGTGGTGTGCTGGACTTTAGGTTCAGGGTTATTATTATGGGCTCTGATAGCCCCTAGCCTGACCCGTCTCTGATCGGAACCGTGACTCCGCTAGTAGCTAGGATGACAGTACAGTAGTACTGTACTGTCAGTCATTACATCGTATTATCCGGGTTTCCGAGATGCATGATAAAAGCACTCGGCCGGACTGATTATGGGAGCTTAGCCAGTTTGTTTTTACCCGAGCGGAACACCTGTTCTCGCAGAGTTTCTCTGAATGCAGATGAAGCTGGACCGAGTGGCACAACGAATGTTAGTGAAACTGCTGAGTTGGCAACTGAAGAAGTGCCGACACACGCCCCTTATCAGTATAATCTCTGTGCGGGATTCGGGGTTGAGGACATCCTGTCTTCTGTCACCATGACCACACCTGTCATGAATGCTACTCCACCGAGACAGCAGGCAGAATATTTTGTTCCTGGTGCCGAGGCACAAGCCCGTGCTGCCACGACCGAGGCTCGGGCTGTCACGCCAGAAACAGTATTGCCTGCAGTGAACTCTGTTAGCACTTCTCTTTTAAAAGCAGCTCCAGAAGAGTTAGCAAACATTGTTTTCGCCGTGCTTCGCTCAAAAGGTGCAAAGCTTTAAGTATTTTATTTTTATAAAGAATTTTAGTTTCGGAGATTTTTAACAAAAGGCTTTTGTAGACGTGTCATGGCGAATTTTTTAATTTGATGCGATTTTCTTATTTTTCATAGTTTGTTATCAAGTTATCAAGTTATTTGAATAGTTTACTATATGTACTTCAATATGTACTTCAATTATGTCCCACAACGTATAACACACGTATAATTTTGTCAACTTGGGGTTATGCGCGACAACTTATAAAAAATAGTCTCTTTGCAGCCGCATATCCCTCAAGAGACATAACTCGATGAACCGTGAAACGGGCGCGATGTAATAACCTCAGACTTTTCATATCCCCCTCCCCCGACGACCGTGGGTACACCCCCATACTTAAGGATCCCATATATAAGGCTTGAGAATGGTGCCCGTGGGCTGACAACGATCGATCGATCAGCATGCTGCATTATCGTGGATTTCCTTACTTATATCAATCTGTCATTCCGTATGTGCTAGTACTCACACTATTCAATAAAGTAGTAATGGCTCGATGGCTCCTCTCGTCCTTACATATGCAAATAACATTACTGGTAATAATTGTGGAGGCTAGAATACGTTATAACGCATGTAATAACCGGGGGGTTCCATATTTCATAGCGCACATAACATTTGTACAAACAGCTGCTAGTATAGAACAGAAGTGCTCACATCCACTACAAACATTTCGTGGCCGTTCTAGGGAGCCGTTCAAAGTGATATCCGTCATGGAAAACACAGAACACGAAACCACTTCAAATCAAGGTGCCAGTTGCCCATATTCGCTAATGCGAGGCATAGAACAAGTCCTTATGACAAGTTTACCGTACTGGTCTCGGTTACCGAAGATAAAATACAAGTTCATGTCTGACAAAAGGTCGGGAGTTAAGATTAAGTCATATACACAAAGACACAAGGGGGCAACGCTCCGTGGAATACGCAGTGTGTCCAACTACACCCTGTTAAAGCACGTGGTTTCGACTACACCAGGCAGTTCTGGCAAAGGCCTAGAGTACATTCACTTCATAGTAACTTCTGCAAGTGTTCTGTTGCGAAGCCGATCTCAAATTCGTTCCAAAGTGCAAGTGCTTCGTCGAGGCAAATAACAGTGCGAGACGCGGATGTACCCAGATCTCACGCTCTTTCAAGTTGATAACCTCCACACACGAGCTCCTCTAAAAAATAAATACACTACAGTTTAGATACACGCTTCCTTGGCATAAAGCTGGAGGTTTTCATACATACTCTGAGGCACTTTCAGACAATCTGAAGGCGTTTACCCTTCCTCAGCAGACAAGAGAAGATTTCAGACCTCTCAACTTCAGTGGTAGCCTGGTGAAAGTCAAGGAGTCTGTATTTCATTATTCGGCACCAAGTTTCCGGACGCGCGGTACTCTTGGGCACAGGACTAGCAGGAAGAGAAGCTAAAGGGACGATTCCATTCTACAATTTGAAACTTCCGCCAACTTGCTCAAGCATCATGTCTATCGAATCGCCTTCCTGCAAAACCGCACGAAGGAACCTGATCAGTTGTAGCTCTTGCGTGCCAGAAGGATCTACTCTAGTGGTGTAGCATATAAACTCGTTGTCAAAGAGGCAGAGTACGCATACCTCCATGTCCACCTCTTGCGGGGTTTGGTCAGGGCGAAGGCGGTGGCCATCAAAGATAAATCGCGTAAGCTGTTTATCGATACCGCGTTTCTCGCAGAAAGCAGACATGATCTGCACCAGAAAAATAGTTGAGCAAATTTCCGTGCAGAGAGAGTCCCTAAGAGAAACCAGACGTATCGGTCGAAACTTTTTTCACCATCTGCGGAAGCGGGGATCTCTTTAAAGAAGAAATTCCATGCATAAGGGGGTGGCGCCAGCGCGGAGGAAGGACGCCAAAGTTGCAAATAAAATACGTACTTCAGACGTCAAGTACGAAAAAACCACTCACCTTGTCAAACTTGGTTGTGGTTTTTACTCTGAAGTGAACTTCGTTCGAGTCCTGAGGAACATTGCGGCGTTACAGTAGTGCACAGACAACGGTCCTATCACAGAGCAACTAAATCTGGGCCAGGGCCTTTAGACCGAGGAAACAGCCAGACTCGGTACTGCTTGGCAAGATAAAGGTGACTTTCAAAACCAACTTCTCTTTAAAACTCTTTGAAAACTCTTTGTGCTCAACCAGATGAAGAGTTGACACTTGTATCGTATCATGTACAAAACGATTTCTGCTACCCTGTCCGCATACCGGGCCAAAGCCGGCTCTGCAGTATGCGTGCGCAGTATACCCTTCAGGCCAAAGGTGCACTATCAAACCCTAGGAAAACCTTGATAACATAAGTTCGTGTAGCATTGCTAGAGAAGGTTAACAAGGTTGACACAGGCCGGTCACCTGATCCTTTACTTTAATGTTGATGGTTTCGCCGCCCTTCTGCTCCTGCTTCGTTTCAGGCTTATTTTCCCCCATCTCACTCATGAAAAACTGCAATATATGAAATCTGTGGAAAAAGAAATTGTTTTCTCTGCTTAAAAACCAGGGAGGGAATGTAGGAACGGAGGGAGTCCTACAAGTTTTGGTTCAAGTGTTTTCAGGTCAGGTCTGTGCAGTTGCGTGATCGTTTGGGTTCAAGTGAAGGCTGGTGCAGCGGAGCGAGTGCCACAAGTGGAGGGAATAATGGAAGTTCAAGCGGTTCGACCAGCGTAGCGATCCGCGCGCGCGCCATCGCCATCGCCATCGCCATCGCCATCGCCATCGCCATCGCCATCGCCATCGCCATCGCCATCGCCATCGCCATCGCCATCGCCATCGCCATCGCCATCGCCATCGCCATCGCCATCGCCATCAAGAATGCCGATTGGACGCGACGGCGCGACGGCGTTTGGACGCGCCACCCGCGCCATGGGGGTTTGACGCCGCGCCAGCGCTTTGGCGCGGAGTAAAAAATTCAGCGCCGCGCCAGCGTTTCGGCGCGCTGGCGCCACCTCTCAGAACCCGCGCCACGCTGGCGCCTGGCACGATACGCTACGATGTCGCGCCACGCTGCAATCTGGCGGAAGACCATACTTGCAAACTGACGTGCGCAGCTCCAAGGCATTTGTAGCAAGAAATTCGCAGTTCTATTACATGGATTCTCATGCTTCGGCGGCCTGACATATCGAACGCAGCATTCCGATCATTTTGGACTTGAAATTGAAATTAAATTTTCACGTGTCGCCAAATCATAGGGTTATTAATTTGTTCGTAAAAATCGACATTTCAAACGAACGGAGCCCCAAATCAGCCACGATTTAGCCGCGCACAAGTAGCGAATCGAGCGCGCGATTTTGAAGCGGGATCGGACGTGTGGCGCCAAAAAGTCATTTTTTCCCGCGCCAGCGCGACGGCGCGAGGTTAAAATTTTGACGCCACGCCGGCGCGCGGCGCGAGCGCAAAAAAGCTCGCGCCACGCCAGCGTTTCAGCGCGCTGGCGCCAACCCCCAAAACTCGCGCCACGCCGTCACGAAACCCAAAAACTGAATCGGCATCCTTGATCGCCATCGCCATCGCCATCGCCATCGCCATCGCCATCGCCATCGCCATGCCACGCCATCGCCATCGCCATCGCCACGCCATCGCCATCGCCATCGCCATCGCCATCGCCATCGCCATCGCCATCGCCATCGCCATCGCCATCGCCATCGCCATCGCCATCGCCATGCCCATCGCCATCGCCATCGCCATCGCCATCGCCATCGCCATCGCCATCGCCATCGCCATCGCCAGCGCCATCGCCAGCGCCACTCGACTGCGCCAGCGCCATTGCCAATTTGCCATCGCCATCGCCATGACGCCATCGCCATCAGCGATCAGGGGTGCAAATTGGTTTTTGGAGTCGACCGTCGGCGGGGCGCCTTATTTTTCGACCAACTGCCAACCGCCATGTACTCTGGCGGGGCGCTAGATTTCTGAACGAGCGACCAACCGCCGACGGGGCGGTAAACCTGACGCCAGCGCCACCCGCCGACGGGCAAAATTCGCCACAGCGTTCGTACAACTACAAGCATTTTCTAGACGATACTGGCGGGACTTGTAGTAGACGATACTGGCGGGACTTGTAGTAGACGATATGGCGGGACTTGTAGAGACGATGGCGGGACTTGTATAGGCGGGTGTACCCTTATTACAACTGTACCCTTATTACCACAATTCCGTGGGCGATACCTTGCGGCGATATATAGCCCAAACCCAGTTAACCCAAGTTGAATTTTGAGTAAATTTGGAAGCCCGAACGCCCCATATATCGGTCGATGTTGTGATTCGCCTTATCTGGAGCGAAAACGGTCGAAACAGTGTTGTAAATAGCTGGTGAAAACCCCCCGCATATCTGAAACCAATAGCAAACGCCGATTTAAGTTCGCAAGAGCATAAAAATTAGTTTTTATAGACGTATGCGCGAACCTTTTGCCACGTGGGTTGAACCCCATCGCGGTACAGCGCTTGAACTGGGTGGCGCAAGATCACCATTTTTCCCCCGTGTAATAAGGGTACATTTGGTAATGCTGGACTTTAGGTTCAGGGTTATTATTATGGGCTCTGATAGCCCCTAGCCTGACCCGTCTCTGATCGGAACCGTGACTCCGCTAGTAGCTAGGATGACAGTACAGTAGTACTGTACTGTCAATCATCACTTCGTATTATCCGGGTTTCCGAGATGCATGATAAAAGCACTCGGCCGGACTGATTATGGGAGCTTAGCCAGTTTGTTTTACCCGAGCGGAACACCTGTTCTCGCAGGTTATGCGCGTCACCACTTCCCTAGTAATTCTGATGGCACAGCGCCTAGCTGTTGCCATGTTTGGCTAAGTTTTGACACAGAGATGGGGTGGGCGCCCCCTTAGGCAGTAGTTCGTCTTTCCGCGGTATGGCCTTCTTTTGAAGTGGAGATCAGTTTTACGGAACATTTATCGGCAGCAGTATCGTCGCTTATTATGGCTTCTTCTTACGTTTCACCTGGCCGGTGGAGAGGACATTCCGCGTATTGTGGGTTTGTGGCTCGCAACCACTTTTAGCCAATCGGCTCATGACCTGTCTGATGTTGTTCTTGTTACTGAGGCTTCTGCAGGGATTGGCCGCTGCATTTTCTGATCTTTCTACTGCCGCCACTCTAGCCCACGCTCCCCATCTCACCGTCATTTTTATTATGGATACACCGCAAAGACCACGTACGCGCGCTAGAGCGCGTAAATTAGCGACGATTTTCGATGATGTTGGAGCGTTGCATGCAGCCACGCCCACGACTCCGCACTTGGATTCGGCTGCGTCGGAGTCCTCGACTGCGGCTGCCACACTCGTTCATCGGTTGCGCAGGGATTCATTCGACGTTCAGAGTTCCAAAACCGCGGCAACGAAGGTGTTAGGCGACAAAGCGGCAAAATTCCGTGGGGACGAATCATCGGCTTCGGACATTTTTTCTCAATTGGTGTCCGAACTTCAGCAGCTCTTCACACTGCAGTCGCCGGCATTCGCACCCCTGTTTGATCTGACTGCTGCTGACACCCCTGTTCTGCCTGCTGCAAATGAGCTGCTGTACTCTGTGCCGCTGCTACTGACTGCGCCAGGGTCTCCTGCCCGTAATTGGGTAGAGGCTTCTGGTGCGGATGTTCCTGCTGATGGCAAACGCGCCACCCTGGAGGTGGTGCGTATGCTTGCTGACGCGTCGACTCCGTTCGACGCTCTGACTGAACTGCTTGACGTGAAGATTTCTGACGAGGGTGACCCTGATGCGGGGATTCGCCTTTTCAACAGTTGTCTTCGGGATGCACAGCGTCTGACGACGCTGCCCGAAGACGCTGTTAAAAGGCAATTCCTCTCTGCCCTGTCTGGACCGGCTTACGCCACGCTGGTTGACTCGTTTGCTCGAGCTGACCAGCGTGCGGCTGTGAGTCTGCTCACCTTGCAGGCACGCGTGCGCGAGCAGTACCGCTGCGGGCGGCTCTCGGGCAAGCGCACTGCGGGGCGGCCCATGTCTGTTGCATCATGCACCACTGACACTGGCCTGGCTTCGGCCATTGATCGGCTCAGTGCTCAGTTGGTCAAGTTGCAGCGGGATGTGGATTCCCTTAAGAAGGGTGGCTCCAAGCCCCCTGGGAAACACACTCCGCGCAACTTCCACCGACCTGGAGTGCAACCGCTTGCTCATTCCGCCTCTTCGGAGGTGGCTTTTGACAAGCGGTCTGGCACCTTTGTCCCAACGTGCAGGCACGAGAAGTGCCGCGCCGTTGGGTCGAAGCATTGGCTGAGTGAGTGTCCTCACAAGGACACTCACCCAATGACCATTTCGGCATCCTACTGCCAAGCCGTTGAGTCTTATGACTCCGACGTGCTTGCCCTTCGTTTTCAGCGGTACTATGACGCTGGGGATGAGGGGTCCATGGAGCACTTGTGTGCTCTCGTGGGGCAACCTGAAGTCTGTGAGCTGTCTGCGCATTCCTTTGCTCCAGAGCCTACGGCTCTGCAGCAGTTCAAGGATGCCGCTGCCTCTGCTGAGTCTGCACCTGATGAGCACCTGTCCATTGGCCGTGTTGCATTTGCTGAGGTCAGCGGTCCGCTTGCTGGTGGTGTCGCTGAGCCGACCGCCAGCAAGCGGCTGCTGCCGAAGGCCTCTGCACCCGTGCATCGTGAGCCGAGTGACTTGCATGAGGTCAGCCGTACCGCCTTCGTGCCGCCGTCTGCCTCTCTGGCTCTCGGCCCGATGGCTACGGCTGACAACTCTTTCAAAACATTCAACGCTGTGCACCCTGACTGGCTTGACATCGACCCTGAGCCTGTTGAGGTGTGTGATTCCGATGACGATGAGGTCTGCCTGACTGAAAACGAGGGGGGTGCAACGCCGGCGACTACGGCACTTCGGCGATTCGGAGTCCCCAGAGGCTCCAAGCCATTTGGCATCGGTCAGTTTGCACTCACTCTCTTCATGGTGGCTACATTCCTCTTCAGTGCTGCGGCGATGCCGACACTCGTGGTCGGCGGTGGTGTCAGGGGCCTGGTTGAGCCCGGAGCCACTTACGATTGCGGTGCGGTTCGTCTCAGCGATGCATTACCGGATCCTCTTTGCCCGCCTGTGGTTACTGCTGGTTCGTCAATGCCACAGCGGGACGTAACGCAATTTTCTTTTCAATCGACCTCGGCTGCTTTGCAATTTGGACATCCTAACATTCCACTCCGGGATCCGCCTGACCCTCTTGGGTCTGGTGGTGTCAACGCCTTTCGATTATCATCTCAACTCACTTCGGGAGTATTTCTGCCTTGGAATCCGACCGCTGAACTCGGCTCTGCCGACCAGCTTTGCAGTGGCTGAGTGTGCTTATCTGTTATCCTGGTGGTTTGATTAGCCTTGGCCGCAGTAGTGGGTTGTGCCGGGACAAGTCCCCGGGCACCCAGCTTAAAGTATATCTGTTTCCAGTGAGTTGCTGTTTGTTATCTGTTTAGTTAGCTCCGCTTGCCTAGCCCTATTAGCTACGGTCACAGCTCCGGGTGGTGTGCTGGACTTTAGGTTCAGGGTTATTATTATGGGCTCTGATAGCCCCTAGCCTGACCCGTCTCTGATCGGAACCGTGACTCCGCTAGTAGCTAGGATGACAGTACAGTAGTACTGTACTGTCAGTCATCACTTCGTATTATCCGGGTTTCCGAGATGCATGATAAAAGCACTCGGCCGGACTGATTATGGGAGCTTAGCCAGTTTTACCCGAGCGGAACACCTGTTCTCGCAGGTAATACAGTAAGGGTACAATCAGTCTCGATCTGTCGTTGTCATGTGACCTTCGTATATGTCTCGTATAATCGCCTACGTATATGAATAGGGATCCCATATGAATATCTACTGTAGAGGATAGTCTCCGCCGTGGCATGACACAATACAGTAAGTATACCGCTTTTAAAAACCTTGGCTCTTCCGACCACGTTACAGTGTCGTTCGTTTCGGTTGGTTCGTCTGTATCAGCGCGTATCTGCGCATCTGGATTTTGTACCGCAGCCGCCGTTAAGGTAATTTTATTTCCTGCACATGCCTTACATTGCCTTGCTTCGTGCGTGCGTACGTACCGTGCGGCGATAGTGCCAACCTACCGACCGGCATGGGGGGGAAGAAGGGAGATACGGACATGCGGTATGCCGAAGCTGTAGACGATTGCATTGCGCATGAGTGTCTAGGCTTCCAAGCGATCAACCTGCCAAAGTTCAAGGGTCTCGAGCCGCGTTTACTCCGCGTTTCCTATGGTATCGCACCGCGGTGGCCGCCCGCGCGGCACACCTTGGGTGCGTGCCGCCGGCGCGTGCACGGCAGATAGCACCGCCCGCGCCCCGCGTGTATGGGCGGGCAAGCAAGGGGTGCCCATGACGCAATATCGTGCGAGAACAGGTGTTCCGCTCGGTGAAAACGAACTGGTTAAGCTCCATAAGCAGTCCGGCCGAGTGCTTTTATCATGCATCTCGGAAACCCGGATAATACGAAATAATGACTGACAGTACAGTACTACTGTACTGTCATCCTAGCTACTAGCGGAGTCACGGTTCCGATCAGAGACAGGTCAGGCTAGGGGCTATCAGAGCCCATAACAATAACCCTGAACCTAAAGTCCAGCACACCACCCGGAGCTGTGACCGTAGCTAATAGGGCTAGGCAAGCGGAGCTAACTAAACAGATAACAAACAACACTTCACTGGAAACAGATATACTTTTAGCTGGGTGCCCGGGGACTTGTCCCGGCACAACCCACCACTGCGGCTAAGGCTAATCACACCTCCAGGATTTGAAATAAGCAGACTCTAGCCACTGTAAAGTTGGTCGGCAGAGCCGAGTTCAGCTGACGGATTCCAATCAAGAAAAGCATCCGAAGTCAGTTGAGAAGAGACATCATAAATGTTGACACCACCAGACCCAAGTGGGCAAGGCGGGAGAGCAAGAACATTGAAGCTGACAGAAACAGACGATCCCAGAGCACCACCAGACCCAAGCGGGTCAGGCGGATCCCAGAGTGGAGTGGCAAAATCATCAGACTGGTAAGTAGCCGAGGCCGATTGAGAAAAGAACCGCGGCACATCCCGAGGCGGCAATGACGAGCCAGCAGGAACCATAGGTGGGTCAAAAGAATCCAGCAGTGCTTCATGGGACCGCAGCGAACCGTAGCCGTAAGTGGCTCCGGGCTCAACCAGGCCCCTGACACCACCGCCGACCACGAGGGTCGGCATCGCCGTAGCACTGAACAGAAACGTAGCCACCATGAAAAGAGTGAGTGCAAATTCACCGATGCCAAATGGCCTGGAGCCTCTGGGGACTCCGAACCGCCGAAATGCTGCAGTCGTCGGCGGTGCACCCCCCTCAATTTCAGTCAGGCAGACACCAGGAGGGTAGTTGGAGCCCTCCCCATCATCATCGGAGTCACAGACATCAACAGGCTCAGGGTCAATGTCAAACCAGTCAGGGTGGACAGTGTTGAATGTTTTGAAAGAACTGTCAGCAGGAGCCATTGGGCCGAGAGCCAGAGAGGCCGACGGCGGCACAAAGGCGGCACGGTTGACTTCATGCAAGTCAACCGGCTCACCATGCACAGGTGCAGAGGCCCGCGGCAGCAGCTGCCCGTCAGTGGTCGGCTCAGCGACACCACCCGCAAGCGGACCGCTGACCGCAGCAAACGCAACCGCGGCCAATAGAGAGATGCTCAACAGGTGCAGACTCAGCAGAGGCAGCAACATCCTTGAACTGCTGCAGAGCCGTAGGCTCTGGAGCAAAGGCATGTGCAGACAGTTCACAGATTTCAGGTTGCCCCACGAGAGCACACAAGTGCTCCATGGACCCCTCATCCCCAGCGTCATAGTACCGCTGAAAACGAAGGGCAAGCGCGTCGGAGTCATAAGACTCGACGGCTTGGCAGTAGGATGCCGAGATGGACAACGGGTGAGTGTCCTTGTGAGGACACTCACTGAGCCAATGCTTTGACCCAACGGCGCGGCACTTTTCGTGCCTGCACGTTGGGACAAAGGTGCCAGACCGCTTGTCAACAGGGAAGATATCTTCTTGGGATTGGCCGGCCCGGGGCCGTGTCACGGAGGCCCGGGCCGAAGGCGGGCCGAAGGAAAAGTTGCGGATGGGCCGAGTCGCATTGAGGGGAAAATCGATAAATTTCCAAAATTTTATCGATTTTTGACAAATTGTCATACAGTACTTAAAATTAAAATTTTGGGCAATTTTGGGTTCGGGCCGAGACGGGCCGAAATATGGCCGAAGTAAATTCCCAATGCGGGCCGAGTCACCTCCGCGGAAGATATCTACCCTGGGTTGTCAAAAGCCACCTCCGAAGAGGCGGAATGAGTAAGCGGCTGCACTCCAGGTCGGTGGAAATTGCGCGGAGTGTGCTTCCCATGAGGCGGCTTGGAGCCACCCTTCTTAAGGGAATCCACATCCCGCTGCAACTTGACCAACTGAGCACTGAGCCGTTCAACGGCCGAAGCCAGGCCAGTGTCAGTGGTGCAAGATGCTACAGACATGGGGCGCCCTGCGGTGCGCTTGCCCGAGAGCCGCCCGCAGCGGTACTGCTCGCGCACGCGCGCCTGCAGGGTGAGCAGACTCACAGCCGCACGCTGGTCAGCTCGAGCAAACGAGTCAACTAGCGTGGCGTAAGCCTGCCCAGATAGAGCAGAGAGGAACTGCCTTTTAACAACGTCTTCGGGCAGCGTCGTCAGACGCTGTGCATCCCGAAGACAGCTGTTAAAAAGGCGAATCCCTGCATCAGGGTCATACTCATCAGAAATCTTCACATCAAGCAGCTCAGTCAAAGCATCGAACGGAGTCGACGCGTCAGCAAGCATACGCACCACCTCGAGGGTGGCGCGTTTGCCATCAGCAGGAACATCCGCACCAGAAGCCTCTACCCAATTACGGGCAGGAGACCCTGGCGCAGTTAGCAGCAGCAGCACAGAATACAAAAGTTCATTGGCAGCAGGCAGAACAGGGGTGTCAACAGCAGTCAGGTCAAACAAGGGTGCGAATGCCGTCGACTGCAGCGTGAAAAGTTGCTGAAGCTCTGACACCAACTGAGAAAAAATGTCCGAAGCTGACGTCTCGTCCCCACGGAATTTTGCGACCTTGTCGCCCAGCACTTTCGTCGCTGCAGTTTTCGAGCTCTGAACGTCAAACGAATCTCTGCGCAACCGGTGCACGAGAGTGGCAGCCGCAGTCGAAGCTTCCGACGCAGCCGAATCCAAATGCGGAGTTGAGGGTGTTGCTGCATTTAACGCTCCAACATCATCGAAAATTGTAGCTAGCTTCCGCGCCCTAGCGCGAGTACGTGGTCTCTGTGGTGTATCCATTATAAAATTGACGGTGAGACGGGAATGTGGGCTAGCGGTGCGACAGTAGACGGTAATCCCGCAGCGGCCAATCCCTGCAGGAGTCTCAGCAAACAATAACACAATCAAGCAGGTCATGAGCCGAGTGGCTAATAGTGGGAGCGACCCACAAAACGCGGAGTGTCCTGCCCGCTGATCAAACGGAACGTAAAGCATAACCATAACCAGCGACGATACTGCTGCCAAATAAATGCCAAAAAGCTGATCTCCACTTCAAAAAGAGGCCATACTGCGAAGAGAAAACCACTGTCTAAGGGGGCGCCCACCCCATCTCTATGTCAAAACTTGGCCAATCATGGCAACAGCTAGGCGCTGTGCCATCAGAATTACCGGGAAAGTGGTGACGCGCATAACCTGCGAGAACAGGTGTTCCGCTCGGTGAAAACGAACTGGCTAAGCTCCATAAGCAGTCCGGCCGAGTGCTTTTATCATGCATCTCGGAAACCCGGATAATACGAAATAATGACTGACAGTACAGTACTACTGTACTGTCATCCTAGCTACTAGCGGAGTCACGGTTCCGATCAAAGACAGGTCAGGCTAGGGGCTATCAGAGCCCATAATAATAACCCTGAACCTAAAGTCCAACATATCGGTCAAATTAGTCCCATGGGGTCCCAATGGGTCCAAAACATCCCGCTATAGGGGTCCACACCCCCTGCGGGTCGCACTGGAGGGGGCTCATTCCACGGGAAGCTCACTGCCGAAATCTGGCTTTTTCCGATTTTCGCCCGTTTTGGTGGGGCGGCTTGCGCCCGTCTGGGGGGCCATGTGGCGACATGGTAGGTGGTTGTAGGGCTTTGTACACGTCAAACTACATCTAAATGGTAAATTTTGCCTATGGTATCGCATCGTGGCCGCCGCCCGCGCGGCACACCTTGGGTGCGTGCCGCCGGCGCCGCGTGCACGGCAGATAGCACCGCCCGCGCCCCGCGTGTATGGGCGGGCAAGCAAGGGGTGCCCATGACGCAATATCGGTCAAATTAGTCCCATGGGAAATAATAATAAAACATTTACGCTAGCAGAAGGGACAAAGTCCTGAGAGTGCGGTAACCCTGCAAAGCAGGATAGTGAAAACACTAGGGGCTACTCCCTCTACTATAGCGCGCCCACAAAGGGGCTCAACCCACTTTTCAGCAGGGTGACATTTAGAGAAAAAGCTAGGTGCTAAGCAAAAAACTCTAGAAGATGGAGAAGCAGCCATGGCCGGGTGAGTGGAGGGGTGGCTGAAACTAAGCGGTGGGGAGGGAAGTCGAAGAATTAAGGGGGATTTGGAGACGATGAGGAAGGAGGTCGTGGTGGGCGGAGGAGAGGGGGTGGTGGGGGGAGGGGAGAGGGGGGGGAGGGCCCCTCCCCTATAGGACAGAGAGCCATCTTTTATTGCAAGGCTTTTGAAAATTATTGCAGGAGGGTTTGAAGAAAGTCGTTTGTTTTTTGCACAGCTTCTGTTTCCGTCATGGTCTCATTGCCCAAGATGTCAACTGTATGCGGGTCAGTGTTCAAGGTGGTGGGGGTGTTTAACAGAAACACGTCTCGTCTATTTCTGGTGTGTTGCCTACAGATTCTTGAAAGTTTTTTAAGGAGAGGTTTAATCTTGCCACGGGGAACACCTATCGTGTTGAGGACAGTACCGAAAAGAGGAGGGAGGTACCCCATGAGTGTAAGTGCTTTGGGCCATTTCACGGTGCTAATGAAGGGCTTAGAAGCTACGTTGGTGATTGTCGTGTCATGGTGACCGCCATAATAATGCTCAGCACCATTCTGATGATAGGGGGGGTCTTGAGTGGGCCATGGGCACAACGAAGAAGGGAGTACGTTGTCCCTTTCGTTCAGAACTTCATTCCAAATATCAGGGCTAACTCCAGTGTATTCTAGTCTCCTCTCCGTGACTCTGGACTTAGGAAGGACATTGAGGAACCATCTAGCAATCTTTTTCTGTGTAGGCCTCCAGTCAAAGGCTGGTTGAGTATCGCTGGGTGCACTGTCTATAGCTATGATAACGACATCCGAGAAATCATCCTTATAGCATCCGCCACCTGGGAGAACGTAGGGGTCATCGCCCGTCCAATAACCATGTGGGATAAATGGAATAGTGTTATGCGGGAATCTGAAAACAAGTTTAAATCCTTTATCAAACCATCTTTTTTGGTTTTTGGGAGACAGTGGAAGAATCCATGTTCCTGAAAATCCGGGTACAGTGTTGGCCGCTTTATGTCCCATTTCCAAGGTAGTCATAACCGCCGAAGATTTGCCCTTATCCTTTCCATCAAAGGGGGGATTTCCGTAAACTATTCTGCCAATGCCTGTTAACGGGTCCACGTAGGCATCCCAAGCGAGGCCATCAAAACCGATTTTCCCATGATAACAGAAGGGCCTGAGGGCTTTTTTCATTCTAGTGGTGGGTATGCATCTTCTCGAGTAAATTCTAGGGTGGGCATTTAGTGGGTTGGAGAAAAGTTCACAGCCGTTTTTGTCAAGGTTTCTGTCATCCACCAAAATATCTAAGAGGCTTCTTCTTATTGCATAGCAGTTTTTAGGGTCTCCCGATTCAAACTTACATGCATTGAGGGCTTCATGGATATCGTGTGCCCTATTCGAGTACTCCGCAAGTGAGCATGGGACTGCTTTGTTGGAAAGACGGTGCCAAGCCAAAAGTTTCCAAAACTCTTTCTTTTGAACATATTGGAGTTCGGGATATTTAATTGTTCCCTTAACATGGTCCACTTCAGGCTTTGCGGTCACAGCAATGGTATTCTTTTTTGAACTTGATGGACGGTACATGCTAGCTTCCGGGAGAGCGTGTAAGTATAATTCCTCATTCATTTCCTGTCTTAGGTCAGCAAGTGGAAAAAGTTTCGATGGTTGTGTTCTGATGTATGTGGTACCCTTTCCAGGGTTTAGTAGTTTAGGTTTTTCTGAGATTTCTTCAGCGATGATTTTCCTTAGTTCGATATCTTGGGTTGTTCTAAGATTATATAAACTATCATTATGTCCTGGGCATTCAAGTTGGATGTGTTCGAAGGTGCATTTTGTATTCTGTTGGCAGTAGGGGCAGTTTTCGGACCCGATTTTCCCCAGTTTAAATAAGCGTGCAGGAGAGGCTTGAAGACCCAGGAGTTCTCTACTTCTAGAAGCGGTGAAAGCTTTAGGTGTCATTTTGGAAATATCTTTGGTGGGGGCGGTGTTATTCTCGTTGAGCATTCTCAGATGCTTCCCTTGGGACTGTAGGGTTCTCCAATTATGATAGTGTGAGAGTCGTTGAATTCTTCTGATGTGACTACGTATATCGCCTAAAATAGGGACCTCAAAAAAGAATAATGAGAAGGGTAGTTCCTCGGCAGGGTCGTAGCGGGAAATGTCAAAACAGCCCCCTCTGAATGAGGCTCTTTTAGCAGTACGGTCCACTCTGTCGTGGACTTTGTCATTATTGTGACCCCTAATCCATTTAAGGATGATTTTACTGTGGTCTCCTTCACTGTAGAAGCCAAGTTCTTCTAGCAGTAGGCGAACAGCCTGCACATCTCTGCGATTAGCTTCACGTAGTTTGTCCCGAGCACTCATGGACCTGCCATCCTTTGTTACCGCAGATATTGCTGCCATAGAGTCAATGGCATGTACCATTGGAGTAATAGATTTGAGGAGTTTCTCTTTTTGTTCTGTGAGTAGAAATCGCAGTCCCGCAATTTCAGCAGATGTGCTACTCGGGTTTTGGATATCCTCCTTGATAAGGAGCCCCTGTGCGGAGAAAGTTCTTGAGGGGGGATATTCATCTTCCGTACAAGTGGCATCCCGTTGTCAAAGTTTTTTATAGCATATGCTGCCCCACTGCATGCTGTTTTCTTTCCAGCAAAAAGGGAACCATCGCTTGCCATATCATAGTCTTCCATTTGTTTGCTCTTTTCGGCGTTGGAGGTGGATTCTTCTTCCGAGTCGCTGGGGCAGCTGTATTCACTTTCTTCCTCCGCAGTTTTGTTTTTCATTCTGGCAATAATGGTTTCATACTGTCTGTCTGAGATGTAATCATAGTGTGAGTTGATATCACTAACTGTAGCAAGGACAGAAGAGGGCGGGTCCATATGGTCATTATATTCAAAAATAGGACCTGCTGGAATTAGGATGCAACCGTCATTGGTGATGCTATATTCAAAGTCGTATTGAAGACTGTTGGTACCTTTGATTCTGACAAAGACATTAGGGTTTATGGCATTGTTACTGTATTCTGTATATTGTATTGACATGGCCTCTAAGTCAATATTGGTAATGTGAATAAGAGAGATAGAATTTCGGTCACCATTCCCTTTCCAATGAAATTCACCCGTGTCGGGGGGTACTATGTTGTCTCTATATTGTTTCTTGACATATCTAGCCTGTGGGTCCAAATCTACGGGGTTTTGAAGCATTTCCTTTTCGATTTCGGTTAGCCATCCAGGGGGTCTACTGCCATTCAGCCTGAAAAAACATTTACTTTCTTGCCAGTTTTTTAACATTCCACCGCAGGGAGTTAGAAAGGAACCTGTGTGCTTGAGGTTGTATTTTTGTATTGCGGAGGTAACATTCCTCGACATGTAGAGTTGTCTGGGAAGGGTGGTGATTAATGTATTTTCACCCGCTTCATTTTCGGGGTAATTTTTAGAGTCAATAGCGTATCCAAGTTTTGCCATAATGTGACCTGTACGCCTAAACCAGTTAAAGCGTTTGTCTTTAGTATGGCTGTAGGTTGCATAGTGCGATAAGGGGAAACCCGATATAACATTTTTACCCATTTCGTTGTTCATGTTTTGAATTATTATTTTAAGCCATAGATTGCTATTTCTACGGTATAGTGAGATGAGGTGGGGATCAGTGATACGGTCCGTGTGGTTGTGTTGCCAATATTCGTGTTCATCCGCAGAACACAGGGTGTTCATAGTTTCGGTGATACACGACGCGGTTACAACATCAAAGACACTATCAATACCGTACCCGCCTTGGCAGACTGCTGTCCAGATTATTTGGTGATTGGTGTCAACTGGGCAGCCCAAATATTTAATTATAAACGAAGCTATCATTTTGTCTAATTCAATTGCGACGTTCTTTGAGGAGTTGGCAATTGCTGAGGTAACTTTAAGGGGGTATGCCATCCTCGGAACTACAACCGCATTTATAACATATCTTAGCTGGTGTAGAGTCATGTGTTGCAGTTGGATGGAAGTGAGAGTAGATTTAAGTCTGTCGATAAGGATTTCCGCCTGTTTGTCCCATTCCCCATTTAGTGCAAACCATACTCCGAGATATCTGTTTACCTCTTTGCTTTTGGAGAAATCGAGGAATTCTGGTGACTCAGGGGGTATCCATTTCGAATCAATGGAAGGACTTGGGTCATTTGTATTGGGCTCCAGGTGACCCCCTGAGATGAGTAAATCATCGGACGGGTCATATCGCGTTACTGTTTTGCCCTGAGGTTTAATGCGCTTTCTGTAAGAGTATTTGGATTTCTTAACATTGATGGGAATACCAATGAAGCTCATAAATTCATTAACTACACCTAGCATGTCTTGAACTTCGTCTTTAGTTTTCCCCACGAGAATGATGTCATCACAAAAGAACCGTGCAAAGATATTTAAAGTGGTGTCCTTTTCTAATAGGTTTTGGGAGGGAGGAATAACATTATTTCCTGGTTTGTCTGGTCTATGGCGTTCCGAGTTCAGTTCATATCCATATGTGGATCCTGTCGGGTTTACACCGTTTGCTCTTTTTGCTAACCAAATTGCCAGAATGTCCATAATGGCTACAAACCTAAGTGGGCTCAAAACTTCTCCCTGAGGGACTCCACATTCTAGGGACCATTCATCCGTGAGGCCTTCTTCAGTGAGTACCATTCTAGAAGCATCATTGGTAATGTCTGAGATGATGTTGATTATTTGTGATGGGAGTCCCAGCTTTCTCAGCGCTAAATTGCTCATCCAGAATTCAGCTCTGTCAAATGCTTGTTTGAGGTCCAGGTAAACTACGTGAAGGTCTTTGTCGTATCTATTGGCATCCGAAATTACTTCATTCAGAATTTGAAGTGAGTCATCTATGTTTTTATTCGGAAGAAACGCATCTTGAATGGGAAAGAGAATGGGGTGAGTGTTAAGTATTGTTTTGAGACGGTTAGCAATTATTGTGTTAAATAGTTTAAGACCCGTTTCCAACATTGTGAGGGGTCTAGAGTTATCTATTGTACATGGTGCAGAGGGATTTTTAGGGATTGGAAGGATGACTCCAGATTTTGCACTCTTTGGAAATTTCCCAGTTATAAGAATGTGGTTAAAAAGTGAGACAGTAACCTCTTGAAAATTCTCTGGGCCCTTGATCCACTGCGAGTATCTCATTCCTGAGGGTCCTGGTGCTGTGGAGATACCGCAGTCCGAGTATGCTTGTTGGAGTTCTTTGTGCGTGATTTCTGTCAGTAGTCTAGCAGCGGCCGTATCGGGGATTTTGGGGCTGTCC
Organism: Cymbomonas tetramitiformis; assembly: GCA_001247695.2. NCBI lineage: Eukaryota > Viridiplantae > Chlorophyta > Pyramimonadophyceae > Pyramimonadales > Pyramimonadaceae > Cymbomonas > Cymbomonas tetramitiformis. Next base: position 31,488 of record LGRX02024752.1, on the reverse strand, counting down.
TTTAGAATGTCAGTGAGCCACTGTGGGAGTTCATCTGGCTCATTCGGGTTAGTAGAAAATAGTTTTTTATTTTTGTATTCATCTAGTGTTGTGTTTAGTCTTTCTGTCTTTGTCTCAGGTATCTTTCCATCACTACCTGGGGTAGCGGCTGCACCTTTTTCAGTAGGTTTCATCTTTCCCATGACTGTGTCTAGAAACCTCGAAAGGTTAGTTGAGAAAAGATGCTGCAAGGCTTCCTTTTCTCGGAGATTGCGTCGTTCAATGTCAGTGTCTCTGCTTTTCTGAAAAGCATTTCTGATTATTACATAATTTTCATGCAGACGTGATCCCCATGTGGCTGCCGTTTCATTGTGTTTGGGTTTGAGCGAGGCAAAAGGTAGCGTGCGGGCAGCCTTTTTGGCTTGCTTAGGAATGTTGCTTGCATGAGTTCTCGTGTCCAAATATTTGATGATGCGGCGTACTGTGTTTAGCCATTTGTATATATAGTTAGATACTGCTGATGGTTTTTCAGACCTCCCAGCTATGTTCAGATTCTTGGTGCCAAAGGCGTCACTTGCCGCCTGATGTGCCAATTTGTGCAGGGTATCCCATGTCGCGTCAGGGTGCATTTCCTTGAGGCCAGTGCCGCCGTTTCTAGTTGCTTCCGATCCATTTTCCATTTCGAGTGTGTTATGTAGTCTTTCAGTGTAAGACACCCAGCCTGTAGCGTATTGGAATAAATGGGCGGTGCAATCTATTTTTTCCGAATGCATCTCAGATCCGTACAGGTTCCAGAATTTAGCAGGCATATGGGGTTGTAGGAGAATATTCCAGCTGGTCATGTGCTCATCTGTGTTGGATTTCGTGATTTTCTTAACTTCCAGTGAGCTGAATGACAGGTGTCGTTTGAGATAGGCATTAACATCTTTCTTATTTAAAAGGTGAGGCGAACCTATATGCCAGATGTTATCTTTGTCGTTATGGCCTAAGTTGAGACCACCTTCCGGCATCCCCTTTCCTCTAGAGAGTAGGTGAGCTGCATGCCATGGGCTATTAAGGTGAATCCACCATTCCTTGGGTTTGTTGTGCCATTTTAGACATTGTTCTATATTGTCTGCCTCTTTATTTTTAGCTATGAGCTTACTCACTGTTATGGGGCTGCCGTCAGTATTATCCCGTTTAAGATCAAGATCAGTGGTGTCACCCTTAATGGTGCTGATAGCGGTTCTAGCTTTGTTTTTATTGATGCACGCGTGCACGAGTTCGTTTGTGCTGTATCCGTTTGCTTCGAGAAGTCCTACAATATCTTTCCTGTTTATTTTCCTTTTTGTACCCTTATTTTTGTTTGTCATTCTAATTGGGTACCCTGGGTACTCATCATGTGTGGTTTCCTTGGCACCATTAAATCTAGGTGTTGGCAAAGTTGTATCGGTGGAAATCTCCGGTTTGGTGTCGATTTGAGGGAGCGTAAATTCAGCCCATACTATCCCGTGGTCGGAGATGATATAAGGGTTTTCCTCCGTCCATCCTGTTTTAACGGTCATTTCTGCCATAGCTGTGTTGGCCATGATATGGGCGAGTTTTGCTTTTGAGTTTTTGGATATGACATGTGTGAAAATTTCCGTGTTTGGATTACGGTCCATTATCAGTTCATTAAGTGAGCATCTGTCATTGTTGAAATAGGTTAAAAGATGCTTATTCTTTTCGACATGCTCTTGATACGACATGTAATTTCCACCTGACACCCGCTGATTTGGGGTAATGGTGCAGTTTTTGTCACCTATCTCTACGTAGGCCTTTTTTGGATTATTTCCTGCCCTCCCTGCCCAGTCAGTAAGTGTGTCATATAATTCCACTTGTTCCTCTACTAGTGTAGCATCATTCATATAACCGCTGGCTATGTAGAGCTCAAAACCATTATTTCCTGAAAATTTGGTCATTACTGCTCTCTTTGCATCTCCATCGATTGTGGTGACCGAGGTAGATAGTGGCAAACTTTTCGGATTCCATAGGATCATGGAACCAATGGAAGCTCTTTCATTTACATGAGACGTGCGAAATTGGATTCCTTTTTGTGTCATTAGGGTTTTGATTAATGCAAGGTTTTCAGTATTTACCTTGGTTTCTGATATACATATTATATCAGCCCGTCCGTCGATTAAAAGATTGCAGATTGTTTCTAACTTGATTAAACTGTCTTTATCTTCTTTGTGGTGTCGGAGGCCTCTCATATTCATACCCATTATAATCAAATTGTTAGAGTGTTGTGCTAGTTGTAGTTTAGTGAGTCGGTCTATTTCTTCTGACTGTCTCATGGCGTTTTTGCTGGATTTGGCACGGTGACACCTAAAATATGTCACCTGCCTCATCCTAGAGTAGTCTGGGTGACCGTCACTCGTAGGCCGAAACCTAATCCCTGAACTTAAAGTCAGGTATATGTTTATCTCTTTTATCTTATCAATCCGACCGTTCTGATATCGAAACCCTATATTGGGGTATAACGACAAATAGATATATATCGGCCCTGTATATCTAGCAGGTTTTGGTTCGCACCATCGCTTTTACACTGCTTCTACTATGAGTGGCTAAACGCTGACGCTTGGGATGGAGTGAGCGGTCGCTAGGGAGGCACACGCGGTTCAGTGGTATGGCCTAGGCAGCTTGGTTGATTGAGCGGCTTCGCGGACGGTGCACTTGGGCGTTTTCCGAGTTGATTTTACGTTGGCTGGATTTTGCCGTACTTCTGGTCGATATCACACCGTTTGCGGTACCCGGGAATCCTTTAAGTCCACACGACTTCATCGAGTTCTTCGTCCTTATCCGCAAGTTTACGCTCTCGACGACCACCACCTCTTGGCCGCCACCACCGCGACCGCTTCCCGATCACACCCGCTTGCTCCACCCCTACTGTCATTTCATCATGGTTGCCACCAGATCTACTTCGAGCGCTCCTCTGCGGAGGAGGAACCTAGCGACTATTTTCGACCAAGCTGCTGCCCGACATGCGGCCACTCCAGGGACTCCGACGGCGACCGTCCCTCCAGCGTCTGGACCACCTGCGGCATTCGTGGCAGCTGTCCGTACTCTGATCCGCACCAGGCACGACGAGAAGGCCGCCAAATTTGTCGCCAAGAAGTGCTTCGGCTTGAAGGACGAGCGCTTCCATGGCAACGAGAAGAACGTGCACGTCATCTTTACCCGCATGGTGGCTGCTCTTCGCGAGGCTTTCGTGGCCGAGGACGAGCAGCTGGGCGACCTCTTTATACTCGACGACGCCGGCATCACGGTGCGAGAGGAGAGCAATCAGCTCCTCTTCTCCACCCTTGAGCTCCTCGTGCATCCTTCCAGTCCGGCTTCGGACTGGTTGGAGAGCTCTGCTCAGACGTTTCCCGCGGATGGGAAACGTGTTCTGCTCGAGTTTGCACGTAAACTGCTTCATGCCGACGCACCCTTTCAGGGGACGTCGGACTTGCTGGCAGTTGAACTGGGCTACGGCATGGACCCCAACGACTCGATCATGGTATTCAACGCCGCGCTCGCCGCCGCGAAGCGCAAGAACACTCTGGACGAGGACGACGTCAAAGGCCAGTTCATTCAGGCCATGGACGCCGACTACTACAGGCCTGTGGTGTCGCGGCTCCTGCTGCACGACCAGCGGGCGGCGGTGTCCCTGTTGACCGTTCAACAGTGGGCCCGCGAGTGTCATGCGGCTCACGTGCGGGCTGGCACGGCTTCGCCGAAGTCGGCTGCGGTTGGCGGCCACATGTTGCCTGCGAGGTTTGGCGACCCGCCGAGCGGACACACTTCCGCGGACGCCGACGTGATGGAGATCCTCCTCGCGTTACGCAAGGAGGTGCGCGTTCTCTCCGACAAGGTCAACGGGAAAGGCTTCACTCCCCGCGCGGAGAAGCCTCACAACCCACGCACAGGGTTGAAGTACCGCTTCGCAGCCTCTCCGCTCCCGGAGGGGAATTATTCGCAGGGGAATTCGAAGCTTGTCGCGTTTCATCGTGGGACTGGACAGGCGATCCCGCTTTGCCAGCACTCGACGTGTACGTCAGCACAAGCTAGGCATTGGCACCGCGACTGCCCGCACGGCGGTCCGCGTGCGGAGAAGACAGCTGCTGGGGCGCATTCTTTCGCGGTTCAGGAGGTGGAGGGCGACTTCTACGCCGCTGCCTTCCAGCACGCCATCGACAACAACGACGCCGACCGTTTCGACGCACTATGCTTCTTGGCGGGCGGCAAGCCCGTGATGCTCGAGGATCTCTCTGCCGCCTCCTTCTGTGTGGACGACACCGTTGAGACTCACGCCATCGACGAGTATCTGGAGTGCTGCCAACCCGCTGACACCCGCCTCGGGGTCTGCGCGGTTGGTGGTGCCATGCACGTCAACACCTTCCAAGTCCACGACAAGATCCCGGGCGACGCTCTGGACATGCCGCCACCGCCGGCACCGCCTGCCGCTCCGCAGTCGGTGGTGTCCGACGAGGGCATGTACCCCGTCAGCGCGCTGCACGCCCACGAGCCAGACACGTCCTTCATGGACAAGTTTGCGGTGCGGCTTAAACTCACTGACCCTAACCCGCCTCTCGCGATGCATTGCATGGGGCCCGTGGCACCCGTTGATTCAGTTTCGGTGACTGAGGGAGAGTCCGAGGATGACGACGAGGGTGATCCGCCGCCGCGGCAGGCTCTTGGCTGCGGCAGACCGCCGTTGGGCTTTGGGTACTCTGCCCTCATGTCTCTCGCAGTCTGCCTAATGCTTGTTATTTGTGCAACTGCCGCGCCTTCAAATGATTGCCCCGCGCCAACATCTTCGGCGACAGGGCGCATCGGCGACGAGGTCGGTGGTGCTGGTGAGCTGACGCCCACGGCCATCCCGCCGGGTCTCTACTGGCAGCCGGAGGGCTGGTACCACGGCTGGTACCGTACTACGTACGGGTACGGGTGGACGTGGCTCCCAGGCCCCCCGCAACCGCCTGAGGCAGCTCCGATTATTACTGCGCCGCCCTCGCCGGGTGGTGCTCCGCCATCGCCAAACTACGAGCCACCCACCTGGGACGGTGGGGACGGGGATGAACTTTCTTCCTCAATTCGGCACAGGACCGAGCCGATTGCACCCGGTGTAACTGCCTGCGGCGACATCGGCGCTCCTTCGATTATCTCAATTTGCTCTACGAATGATTCGACGGACAGTGGTACCAGCTCTCCTGGGCGCTGTGACAGTGGTACCGGCCCTCCCGGGCGCTGTGGAAGTGGCTAGTGCTAACGTGATTGAGATTAACCTGCCTTCAGTTTGAGATGCTCTAGGTGCAGGTTGCCCCAAGATGGGCTCTGTTTCGGGTTTTCAGTGTATCAGAATTCGGCAGTAGAAAGTAGTGGCACGGCTGCTGCACTGCCTGTTCGGGGGAGGGGGCCTGGCCAGTATGAGCACAGTGCCTCCTGACCCACTAGCACTGACTTTTCTGCCTCTCGGTAGGCATTTGTTTCCTGTTTCGGCTACCTAGTTTGGTCCCCACACTAGGTGGTGTGCTGGATTTGGCACGGTGACACCTAAAATATGTCACCTGCCTCATCCTAGAGTAGTCTGGGTGACCGTCACTCGTAGGCCGAAACCTAATCCCTGAACTTAAAGTCAGGTATATGTTTATCTCTTTTATCTTATCAATCCGACCGTTCTGATATCGAAACCCTATATTGGGGTATAACGACAAATAGATATATATCGGCCCTGTATATCTAGCAGTTTTTGTGTTTTGCTTTTTGTAGTATGCATCTGCCATCTGCGTCATAAATGTTCTCGATATCAAAGATTTTGTTTGTGCATTTGGTTTTACGGATTATTCTCTTTTGTTTATGAGAGTGTTTCCTGCGGTATCCATATGTGTGGGGTTCACAGGAAGGCCTTCCTTTGCCTGAGATGAGGTGATTATAAGCAGTGTGAATGGATTTACAGTCTTTGTGCTCAGAATTCGGCTTTGTTGGATGTGCATCAATTTTCGGAAGGTGAGTTCTCAGTGATTGTCGTATGGTCGAAATGGCTTTGTTATTTTCGTGTTTGATTATCCTGGCTTCTCTGCCCGTTTGTGGTAGAATTCTAATGTTTAGGTTTTCAAGTTCGTATAGTAGGTCTCTGTTCAATTGTGCTGCTGAGAAGAATTTAGTGTTGTGCAGGATGTGACAGACTTTGTGGGCTAGTGTAAAATTGAAAACCCCCATGTTATTCGGGTGTACTCCCAGTTTCAAGGTTATGCGGTGCACCCTCAGGTCTTGAGGAAAAAGTGTGGAAATGTCTTTCTGGTGTTTGTTGTTAGAGATATCAAACTCACAGTGAATAATCTGTCTTTCTGGAATGATGTGGACTGCAGTTGACCATATGTCCTTAGCCACAAGAAGATGAATTTGAATGTTGGTGTTATCCGTGTTCGAGGTGTGATGATATTTCCTATGCGATTCGATGGCTTCTGAAACTATTGTTTCATTAGTGGTGTGTGTCTTCCATTTTAGTCTAAAAGTTTCTATCAGAGTTTCTATCTGCTTTTTGGGTGTGGCACCTCTGCGTGTGAGGATGTGGTGGGGAGGTAAGGTCATATTAGGGCCGCTGATTGCGGCGTCATTTCCAGCGTGCTCCAAGTGTTTGAGTTCCAGTGTGTTACGAATATTCTTTACCTGCAGCCCTATTTCTTCCCTCATTTCTAATCGGTATTTATGTATTTCCTTTTGCATCGTTTTGTTGCCATACTCCCCAATATATAAATCAGATTTTAGGTACTCGAAAAATGAGGTCTGGTGCAAGCCTCTGTTCCATTGTGCCCATCTGAAAGCGGTTTTTGCTACCCATGTGCCACAGTTGTATGTATCTGTTTGAAATGTTTCCTTGCTAGTGGTAGTTGTGAATTCATTATATTCTGTAATGGTTATGAAATTTTTTAACCAGGTTTTGAGTGCTGCCTCAATCATATTAATGGTTTCTCTTTCAGCTTTATCTCCAAAGGGATCATATATGTAAGCTTCTATTTTCCCAGGGGATGATGAGCGAATCATTATGAGACGCCAATGTATATTGTCACACACGCCTATTTGTGTGTGGCCATATTTCTTGAGTCTGCTATTAATGAGTTGTGTGAGTTTTTGGTCCTCCCCTGTCATCTTCAGCATCATGTCTGTAAGGTCCATAGGGGCTATGGTACTCGGGTCCCGTATTTTCATTGCATCACCGACATGAGTTGCATTTAACCACCCCTTGTCTGAAAGGAGTGATTCCGTGGCCATTGTGGTTTCAACTACTGCGTTATCTTCGGTGCTTGCTCCACCGCTTAACAGCTGCTCGGGTTCCGAAATATTATATTGTTTGGTATCGTTATCCTTCTTGTGGTGGGTTTTATCTTTCATTATTCTTGAAGGTAAATTCATTTTGGGTTTCTTTGCAGTTTGGGTCCGTGTTCTCTCCCAAAGCCATGCCGTTTTGGGGTTTTGAATCATGTATTTCAAGGCGCTCTTACTTATCCCTTTGCAGGCCTTAGGTCTCTTGTGGGCTAGGTGTATTATGACTCTGGGTCCCGGGAAATATTTTTTAGGGTTCAACTTCATTCTGCTGAGTTCCGCCATTATATGAAGAAGCATGATAGTGGGCCCGTAAGTGGTTGTTTGCATTTCCGCTCGTGTTTTAATAATATTTTCCTCACATCTCAAGAGGTGTCTCATTATGTAATATGTCATAATTATGCTGCCGCTTATAGCTTTATATGTTTTTATTTCCATTTAAAATATATTTCAAACCATGCTGGGCTTACTATAAGATACATATATTGGGTTGAGTTAACATCCCTTTCGGTCCATACCAGATTGAAGGTATACTTTTTTAAGTTTTTCTTCCACCGCGTTAGATTTGCAATATATCGCTGTATTATTTCCGAGCACCGTATTGGTTTATCTGTGGCCCGCTTGACTACACTCCGCGTGTCTTTTATAAGACCAGTGCGCACCTCGCTTCCCCCGCTCCCGTGGTTTCTGAACATTATTGTGCTCTCCGTGTTACGCGTTACACCCACTTGTTGCCTCCCCTCAGCTACCATACCGTTTATTTGGGCATTCCTCTTTCGCACCTGGTTTCGTATATGTCCTCGGGTCCCTTCCCTGTAATTTTTTGGTTCTAGGCTCATTTTTGCAAATTTTCGATTTTTAACGAATTGTGCCTCATGCAATTCGCTTCCGGTCCAAGGTTGTCCGGTTGCCTTTATTTTTTTTCTACTAACCCTTTTTGTCATATATAAGCATTGTGTGAAATATTTTCGCCCCATTTTACTTCTACGCACTTCCACCCGTCCCGTATTCACTAGGTGTCGACTCAAGAGGTTAGGGTTTCCCATTATTTTTGTGCTTATAGCCGCCTTTTCCCCTAAAAACATGTGTCCGTGCCCCCGAGCCTCTCGTAAGATTATTTTATCAGTACTATTACGGTGTATTGCATTCAGTTCTAAGTTGTTTAAACACCGAGCTAAGTTTACCGTGACCCGCTTCAGGTTAGAAACAACCCGCTTCGGAAAGCATATGGGTTTATTTGTGTTATTTGTTGACCGCATGTTGTTTTCCAGGCACCGTGTAAGTATTATTAAACTTTCTGTATAATGCATTGAGTTAACAGTATGCCGTGGGGTCCCAATGGGTCCAAAACATCCTTATATATGATCTTTCCAACCGACTATGGGGTCATCTTTCATGGATTTCTATTTTGTAATAAGGGTACACGTGTCACCCTATCGCAGTGAGTGCTCATGTGATGTGTAGAGCCCCCAAAGCGCCGCAGATATGGTATGAGCAAAATGGGAGCTTTTTGACATCCAAAATACTCAAAATTTCCATGGCCCATGATACCGAATCGCGCGTGTCGCTCCCCGACACCGCATCCTCAAAACAGTGGTAATAACCTAATAAGGGTACACCCGCCTATTAGACGATACTGGCGGGACTTGTAGTAGACGATACTGGCGGGACTTGTAGTAGACAGTACAGAGACGGTACAAGTGCATTAATTGGTCTACAATTACGGGTTAGATATTCCCTTCTGGCTTTTGGAACTCAGAATGGGGAACGGCATTGAGTGGAGGTTATACGTTGAGTAGAGTAACCTGGGGAAAGCCGTTTGTGAGAGGGAACACTAAGTGCAGGGTACTTCCTAACAACGGTGGGTAACGGTTGGGAAAATGACGGGGATCGCGGGGTTCTTTTTCGATGATCAACCAACGCGAGCGCGGCAGTGGAGATTGTGGATCTTCAAACTGAAGACCCGCATATTGCGCCAGAGGAGAGGACCCCAGAGATTCGTAGTCCTTTGCCGCGCCCGAACTGGCAGCAATTTACTGTGTGGGATACTTTTCCAGCATCCTCAGATTCTGATGCATAGTGAGATTTTTAACGAGAATGGTGTGCATACTTACTACAAAGAGTTGCTTCAAGACGGGAAATGGGACTATGAGGCCCGGGACGTGTTCCCAGAAAGGTTTCTGCAGGAGATGTTCGAAGGGTACCGCAAGCTTCCAGGACGCTTCAAGACGCCCTCGCAATGCAAGGCGGTTGGATTCAAGAGTTTCCCTAACCACTACTTGGAGAATGGGGAACCTAGCGCACTATTGCAAGACATCTATAGCAAGTTTATGTCCGACCCCAGCATGAAGAAGATAGTTCTCATGCGTGAGAATGTCATCGCTGTGCACGTGTCTGCAATCCGTTCTTACACCACGGGCATGTATATGACGAGTAACTACGATCACATTCCAGTCACAGTCGACGTCGCCCGTCTGCAGCAGTTCGTCGATGCCACCAGGGACACGTACCAAGCTTATCGGGAACGGCTGCAGGAACAGCGGGCGTGCTTTATTCGGTACGAGGATCTCGTCGCGGATCGCGGGGGCACCATGGTCAAGATTTTGCGATACTTAGGGGTAAACTACGACGTCATACCGGAGGCGCTGGAAGAATGCATACCTCAGAGCTCATCCAACACAAATGGACTTGTTCAGGCGATTCAGAATTACAGCGAAGTGGAGTTTGCCTATCGTCACACAGCCCTAGCAGTTTTCCTTCCTCGAGATCCCACTCCCTCGTTTGGCGGGATTGAGTTGAATGACCACACAAGAGACGTGGGCGTGGAAGCTGCGACTTTCTGTAGTGAAAAGCGGTTCCCAAGAGCTGGCGCTGGCCGGTTCACCGAAAGGTGGTCGCTGTTGATACCCGTGTGCCAAGGACACTCTTCTCGTGCAGCATGCCTTGAACGGCTGCGAGAGTTTCATAGGTCGTTGCTGAAGACGACAACTATCCAAGACCGGCAACGAATGACCTTGGTTTTTGGTGTAGACAAAGGAGACCCTCTGTATGACTGCGACTACCAGGGGCAAGTGCTGCGTGATATTTTTGTCGACTTGAATGTGGTGGTGAAGGTGCTGGTCGGGCTGAAAGGGAAAATATGTCACATCTGGAGGGAGCTCGCCAAATGTGCATTTGAACATCACAACGCCGACTACACAGTACTCCTTGGGGATGACATCGTCCTTCAATCCGTAGATTGGACAACGCGGGTTGAGGAAAGCTTCGGAACCATCGCGGACGAATGTCGACTGCCTTTCGGTGCGGCCTGTGTAGCTTTTAACGATACCTCCTTCATCGGCTTTCCTACTTTCCCAGTCATTCACAAATGGCACTTCGAGACCTTCGGGGACATTCTGCCATCCCAGCTGCAGAACCAAGGTGGCGATCCCTTCCTGTTTGAGCTCTACAAGCGCTTTGGGGCGGCACGTTTTGAGCTTGACGCTAGACTCGAGAACTCGCTGGGTGGACAATTTCCGTCGGCTCGCTACCGCAAAGATCGCGTTCGTTTCGAGAACGATATTCTCACGCAATGGCTTTCCAGGCTTCACAAAGCGCTTCTACCGAGCTGCCCCAAGCGCGTCCCTTGCCTAGATGTGGTGGTGCCGACGTTCCGATGTGACCTTGCGCAGCTGCGCCGAATCACAGCTCTTCGTGCGTCAGTACCTGTTGCTGTCTCCTTTTGGATCATTCAAGACAACCCTGATTCGCCACTGAGGCAGCAGATTAAGAACATGCAGCAGGTATCCCAAAATTATCAGGTAAACGTTCGGGAGCACGCAACGAATCGAGGTGCCAGCGCAGCAAGGAACTACGGTCTGGGCCACTCGTACGCAGATTGGGTGGTTCTAATCGACGATGATGTTGTTCCCACACCTCATCTTCTCGACGCATACCTCGGTGCCATTGCACGCTTTCCAAGTGCGAGTGTGTTGGTGGGCACAACCCATCTGCCAGCCCCGATGAATCTCTTGACAAGTGCGATTGTCGCTTCCGACATACCAGGCGCATACACCATTGCAGAGAGGCGCGCAAATCCCCCCTGGGGGGTGACAGCCAACCTGTGCGTTCGCGGGCGCACTTCACGACTGCGGTTTCAACTTCAGTATCCAAAGACAGGTGGAGGAGAAGACCTTGACTTTTGCATTCGCGCAAGGCGTCACGGTCCCATAAAGGCTGTGCCGGGCGCACGTGCTGATCACCCCTGGTGGAGCAACGGGGAAGTGGGAGCCATCCGTCATATTCTCGGCTGGGCCGAAGGCGAGTCTCTCTGTGTGGGGTCGAGCTTGCTCAGGGAACACGTGTTCTGGACTCTGCCCAACGGTGTTGAGCTGTGTTTGGTTCTTTTCGCTTTGATGTTTGTAGCAGTCCCAGGGGGTGTCTATTCCATGCAGTCTGCAGTCTGCATGCAAGTCATCATCCTGCTGATGGAGACCCTGTGGCATGGGAATCGTCTTCGCCATCGGGTCAAGGGTGTCATGAAGGCAACCTTTCTTATGCAGGGTTGTGTCATCGTTTGTGGCGCGTGGCTCATAATGATGCAGGAGAGCGCGCGCTTCATCGCGCACCTCCGGCAAGGTGCATGGTCCAACCTATGTTGGCGCTTTGATTGGCATTGCGGCCAGGCTCCACGGTGGGTTGCAAAGAGCAAGTGTGCCCATGCATGCCGGTTCTTCACATACCTCGTACTGTGTATGTGCACGCTCCTGTGATAGCAAAGAGTCTTAACCTACAATATGGAACTTATTCAAGTTGTTATGATGAACAGTGTTAAGTCAAGTAGGCAATACCTTTTGCCGGCTTTGGCCTACTAGGGTGTTATTCATGTGTTCCATATTTTGTTAGAATGACAGGTATGATTCATCTTCTAAGGCTTATTAGCGTGTTTGGCGTCTTGATCATCGTTCATATAGTTGGTGTTTATCAGCATTCTTGGCGTCCGACAATAACCTCCTTGTGGATTTATGTTTCAATTAAACCACCATAATGATAAGTGTGCTATCTTTTCAAAAAAGCACCATAAAAACACATTATAACCAAGCGATAAAAGTCTGCTTGTAAATTGTTATGGTTATGGTCATTGACAAATTTTCCCCATACCAGGGAAATAGCGGCTTAGATACTGCGGTATTGATAGGTACTGTGGTAGGCAATGTTGGTACCGCAGTATCATCAAGGCTATGAGAAATTTCGCTTGTGATAGACACCACGAAATCTAGCACTTCTGACCGGGTTTCGGAACCCCGTTTCGAAACCCACCCCTTCGTCCACCGGTGTGTATTGTCGCTTCCGAATGTTTTCTACCAAGTGAGCCTTATTGACCCCACGTCATTTGTCCTATATAGCACCAAAAACTCGTATGCATTGTCAGATGCGAAACTTTTGGGCGGTCCACAAGTAACTTAGGAGCTAGAACTAGATTTTCCTGACGCTATCGTTTCGATGCGAGAAACCCTGTCGGGGAGCTAGGATAATGTTCATCCTTCGAACACTCCAACGTGGCTACATACTTGACAAAGATGAACAGCCCGATCAATAAAGTTACAACTGCTGAAATGGCTAAAAAAGAATAGCATATGTTAAGTACAAGGACTCTGAAGCAAAAGATTCCTTCCGAATCTGTAATCCATCATTATTAATTAGCGAGTAGAGGTCTAAACGATCGAATATGTCCAAGAAGTCTGACGATGTGGCGCAATAACCTGCCGGCTCTGCCTGTCAAGAATTCGGGACTCTAAATTGATGCATCTATACACCGTGCACTAAATGTTGCAATATCTAAACTGAATCCTGCGTACAGGACAGTGGCTTATCGCGGGCGAGTACCGTAGTCACAAATTCGCCTCTCGACACTCGACACTCGACAACGATGCTGTCAGTGTCATGTTTTGCGTTTCACCGTTGGGTTCACGGTTTGTGATTTTGTCGCTTTTTACAAAAGTTGGCGCATTCGGCAATTTCCATGTACAAATGTAATTTGTTGACTATCGTGATATGCAATTCCACGTTAACGGAGAACACTCTTTCTCTCGCAGTGCGCCCGTCGGTCCAGCGAAGTTGATACAGTAAGAACCTACCGATTAGAGAACAGGGACTTTCACCCTAGCCAGCCATTCTCACCAAGTTGCCCCCTAACCCGCATTTCCTTAGAGCTTAACACTGTATTCTATTATTCCTTAACACTGTAAAAAGCAAAACCAGCTAGCAGCCATTCTCGCCAAGTTGGGTGCCCCTCCCCCCCCAGAGGCCAGGCTATGTTCTCAACGTAGAGTTCTCTTAACGGCGAGTTCTTACTGTATTCTAAGATCATGTATTGACGCCTAAGTAACTTGTTGATATATAATATTATCACGTATTGCTACTGAGTCTGTTAGCCCGCAACGCGGAGAATGATAACCCATATCGCTACTTTTGGAAGTTTCAAAATCCTGAAATTCCGCACGCTATACCCAAACGAACGCGTCAGCCCACAGCAAAATGTGCGGTTGATCGTTCAGTCTGTGCAATTTATTTTCGAAAGATAACACATATGAACTATTATTTTTGCTAACGCTCCCCTCATCTGATGCGTATGTTCGCTTGCAAACGAGCGCGCGGATGAGGGAAGAAACCCTACCCTACATTCTGGGAAAATCAGAAGACGTCTAGAAGACGTCTTCTGAACGTCTTATAGACGTCTTCGTAGAAATGATGTCTTCTGGTTTCCAGAAGACGTCTTCTGAGTGGAACGTCTTCTGGAAACCAGAAGACACTCTTCGGGGAAGACGTGCCGAAGATGTGCGGAATGTCTTCCGGATTTCGGAAGACATCTTCCCGGAAGACATGCAAAGGGCAGTCTTCCCGGAAGATACCGGAAGATGTTCCGAATGTCTTCTGGGCCAGAATACATTCTGACATGTGTTATCGACACATATGTGATGATTATGCAATTTGGCCACATAGCTACTTCATACCACACGTACACTAGTCGCGTAATCACAGAAGACATTCAGAAGGCGCACGGAAGACATGCGGAAGACATTCCGGGTATCTTCCTAACAACTTCAGGGTTGTCATCATGCTCTGTTGCTATGATACATAATATACGGCTAAGTTAATTGATAGGTCTATCTACACATACATGTACGATTGCATCTATTCAACATACAGACCACTAAGTACGATGCCCGGCGTATTATCATGATCGCCTCTTGCGTCTTGCACCTTTCGGTCGTGAACCATCATCGTCGATGCACTCGAAAAAGTCAGCCTTTAAATCAAATACCACCGCCGTCTTCATCACAGGATGTTTCTTGATTACAACTTGGTGCTCAATTTGAGCCGCCAGGATGAATGGATCAGTAGTGTCCCAAGGTGTCTCGGGATCATCCGGGTCGTATGTGTACACCACCTTTGCGGTATTGTCCGGCCCGTACTTCGAGTTTAGCTTGGCAAACCGTTTTGTCGTCGCTTAGTTGAATTCAGGGAACCACTTTCCCTTCACAAGAATGTACTCTTTCGCGGCCAAGTCGACCTTGTAGATGCTATCTACCATGGCGTACCTGCGAGTTGGAGCCACAATTATACTCTATAGTAAGAATCCCCGAAGACGTCGAGAAGACACACAGAAGACATTCGGTACATATTCTGCGCACATTCACCAAAACGTAATGCACGGACGCACCGGTCAGTCTCGATTTCCTCGCCTTTGATGTTTTTTCCAGAGAAAAAGGCTCGGAAGTAACGTTGACAAGTTTTCTTCGTCTTGTCCTGAGCTGCCGTGCGATAGCAAACTCCTCGAACCACGACCGAGCCGAAAGATTGACACACGCGAGGAGGCCCTTCGACGAGTGCCGCTTCATTCTCCGTGAATGGTCTCCCCAGCCAGATCTTGGGGTCGCTACCGTGCATATGCAGCGGCACATCCATCAGGCGAGACGCTCCGGCTCGTGCGCCAATACGTCTCCGAACCATATGGTTTTCCCTGCGAATGTATACGTGCACAATGTCAGGACATGTATTTACCGAAGACGTGTGGAAGATGCCTAGAAGATATATGAAACGTCTTCCAGGCACCTTATGGGTTTCATATCTTACTTACCTCTTGCAGTAGGTGACGTAGTCGTCGAATTTTGCCTTCAACTTGCGGTATTGGGGCACGTTGCCATGCATCCACAGCTCCAGCGCTTTCGTTTCAGCGCGGGAGAGTACATGGCGCTTGCCTTGTGTTCCCAAACCCACGGTGTTCGGCGCCCTCAACGGTGCGGTGGCCAAGAACGGGAGCACGGGTGGCCGGGTGGGATTGGTGGTTGCCTCCCGCCGGCGACGAAGTACCAAGATTAACCTCGCACCACATGTACCATCCGGTACCGCCCGAAGCCTTGCATAACACTCTGAACCGGATATGCATTGTTCTTCACCCACCTTCGAATCTTCCCGTTGAATGATTCGAACACGTACATCCATGTCCCCCGTATTGGACCATACATGAGGAGTTGGTCGGGGAAGTGGGAAAGCAAATGCGTGTTGATGACCAGCCAGTCAGGTGAGCCATCGCGCTCGAGTGACTTGAAGAACTCATCCACCAGATTTTGAAGCTTAGGAACATCCTGCAAAATCACCAAATAGAAGGTAATTAAGGAAGACGTTTGGAATGTACTCGGAACGTATTCGGGATGTCTTCCAAATGTCTTCCGTACCTTACAGTCTACAAGCTCCGAAGTGAGCTCTCTCGTTATGACCGTCAACTGCCCGATCAAGTCTTCAAGCATGTTTTTCGAGTAGCCCTCGTCTCTATCCCAAGACGCTAGCACGCTCATGATGCCCGCTTGTAGCATTTTCAACGCCTCGTGACACTTGAGCGTCTTCGGTCCGGTGTTCGTGCCGTTCGGACGCAACATCTTCTTATGGCCTTGCTCCCATTTGACCATTTGTGATGGCAATTTGTAATTAATTAGCAATAATCAAGATTGTTGCATTTGTTGAAATTGAAGGGAAAATGCGAAAGTGCAATTTTACATCTGTCATTTTGCTCTACGTTAGATTTCCATATTTTCAATCTCAGCTAATTTTGATCTACGTTAGTTTTCTGATTTCAGTTTTTGGAATGCTTGATTTCAGATTTTTTACATTTGTCATTTTGCTCTACGTTAGATTTCCGATTTTCAATTTTGGCTAATTTGGCTCTATGTTGGATGTCAGTTTTCAGTTTTTGGAATGCTCCATTTCAGACTTTTTCATTTGTCATTTTGCTCTATGTTAGATTTTCCAAATTTCAATTTTGGCTGATTTTGCTCGACGTTAGATTTCAGGTTTCAGTTTTTTGAATGCTTGATTTCAGATTTTACAAACCAATTTCAGATTTTTATATGTGTCATTTTGCTCCACATTAGATTTCCGATTTTCAGTTTTGGCTGATTTTGCTCTACGGTGGCGATTTCAGATTTCAGTTTTGGAATGCTTGATTTCAGATTCTGCTCTTGTCATTTTGCTCTACGTTAGATCTCCAAATTTCATCGGTCGATATCAAGGTAAGGTTTGCGCGGAGTCCAAAAATGCAAAAACTTTTCAAAATCTAGATTTTGAGATACGAGCGATTTAAGTTTGCGCTTAAGTATGGTTAAGTATGGGGGGTGACCGAGCGGTATCGACCATAACTTTTCATTAACGTGGTCAATTTGATACCTGAAGTGCGCAATATGTACAGGGTGCTCTGGGTAACCTATTTATCAAATAAAAGATTTTTGAAAAGTTTTTGCATTTTTGGACTCCGCGCAAACCTTACCTTGATATGCAGCCGATATATCAGCCGATATGCACCCTATATATCAGCCGATATGCATCCCATACATCAGCCCATATATCAACCGATATGCACCCTATATATCAGCCGATATATCAGCCGATATGTAGCCCATATATCAGCCGATATGCAGCCCATATATCAGAAGAGTTGCGGAAGACACTCAGAAGACGTTCAGAAGGCGCGCGGAAGACATGCAGAAGACATCTCCCCGACATTTAGCACCCGGCGTAAAGTCTTCCGTCTTGGGATGGCGACACCGTAGACAACCAATCGTGCACCGCTGCCATCTTCCCCTTCAAGACCTCCGGCTTGGATTGACGGAAGACCTCCGCCGCGGATTCGGGGGGGGGGTTAGTGAGCATCGCTCGTTTGAAGGACGACATTTTGGTCTTTGGGGGCGCTTCCCCCTTTTGGAGATGCGCGGCACGTTTACTTGCCATTCTATCTCCTATACAAAGGACACTTGGCCAAGGTAGTGCGGAGGGCATCCTGAAGACAAACACTCAGAAGACGTTCAGAAGTCACTCAGAAGACACGCGGAAGACATCTCCCGACATCTTCCGGACGTCTTCTTGACTGTGCTTGCGGAAGATACCCCAGATACCTTCTGTACATCTTCCAGACATCTTCGGGGAATATATGTCTTGCTGAACCCAGAAGAGGTGCGGAAGACACGCGGAAGACACGCAGAAGACACGCGGAAGACACTTCCTGACATCTTCCGGACGTCTTCTTGACTGTGCTTTTCGGAAGATACCCCAGATATCTTCTGTACATCTTCCGGATGTCTTTGAGGAAGACATGTCTTCTGGAAATCTGAAACGTGTAGAAGTTCCACCGAACGTCTTAACACCCCTCTTCGGGGCGTCTTCCTCCATTTTTTGAGGATCTTCTACGCGTCTTCTAATGTCTACCTAAACTTAGGTAGACATTTTAGGTAGACATTAGAAGACGCGTAGAAGATCCTCAAAAAATGGAGGAAGACGCCCCGAAGAGGGGTGTTAAGACGTTCGGTGGAACTTCTACACGTTTCAGATTTCCAGAAGACATGTCTTCCTCAAAGACATCTCTAGAGGGTAACAAGATGCACAGAAGATATCTGGGGTATCTTCCGAATGTTTTTTGGGTTTTTTTTTGTATTTTTTGAAAAAAAAAACTATAAAAAATCGCGAAAAAACATAAAAACATATAAGGTGCGCAATATTGGGCAAAACCGTACTGTGAAGGTAGAATTGCAAAAAAACAAGTGGTTTGTTCGGTAGAGGGTCAAACGTACCAAGTTACTAAGTTAAAACGGCCGCCTAATTTGGTAGAAGAAACTGCTCTTGTTTTAGAGCACCATCGCTCCTAGCAACGGTCGAAGAGTCGATCACGCGCGCAGTGAGTCGCGTGAGACGCGATGACTGCACGATACCGCGGATAGCAAACCCGGAAAATCTGCCAGCGCTGCGCTGCGCTGGTGTGGCGCTGCGCTGGCGTGTGGTCGCGGTCGTGGTCAGGCGTCATGCTCATCGTCAGCATTAGCATCGCATCGCATCGCATCGCATCGTCAGGCCCAGCGCAGGGGAGTGAGCACGAGCACCGCACCGCACATCGACATGACCGTTCGAGTTTGATTTTTATTTAACGTTGAAGTGAAATTTGCATATACCACTTTTACACCTGCATCCAACTCAATTCCACCGCAGCCTCGTTTTCCGCGGACTGCTGCTGGGTGAAGTGGTCCTTTTAAAATAGTTCGTCTAACAGAAAAACGTTGCACAACGCAATACTTCAATAGTGATTGCGGGTGCTTTTCGTGCCTTGTTTTTTTTACGCGCACTTCGGCGTGCTTAGCGTCTAATTGAGGTGTGAACGAGACATGTGTTCTCGCTCGTCCTTTGGACGAGATGATGTTGGTTCGATTCCAACTCACACCACTAGGCCTTTTTGTTTTCCTTCGGTAATCTTGTATTTCGTCTCGTACTATTTTTGCGCTTTACTAACCTTTGGTTTTGCGTTGCGCTTTGTTTTTCAGATCGGCTGAAAATGACCTAGTCCAAAAGGTAAATTTTCAGCCCAACCTCAACACCACAAGTAAAGGTATTTGCTCTATCATCCCCTAGTGTCACACCTAGAAAATACTGCCTTTATGCGTTGTGTTTTTCCGCTTTACTAACCTTTGGTTTTGAGTTGCGCTTTGTTTTTCAGATCGGCTGAAAATGAGCAAGTGGGAAAAGCGCATTTTCAGCCCATCGCCCACAACTAGAAGAGTAAAGGTACTTACCTTACCCTTCCTAGGAATTTGTGCTTGCATTCATTGTGTGTTTTCACTCTACTAAGTGTTGGTATTTTGGTGTGCGTTGTTTTTCAGATCGGTTAAAAACGAGCGAGTGGAAAACCCATGTTTTTGCGTGGTCCAAGACCTATGCCATGTGTGCATGTTAGTTGAACATCGTTTCTAGGTAATTAGACTAGTTGTTTAGAACATCAATGTGAAGTAGTTCTAGACACTTAGCTAGTTAGGATAATAATATGCGTGGCCCTCCTTATGATTAGATTCTTGATTGAAAAGTAATATTGTTAAAGCAATTTTAGTCTCCAAAGCATCTTAGCCTTCCACACAAACAAATCATCTCTTGTCGTGTATCAAACATTGAGAATATGCTTGTTAAGGATGGCGAGAAGTGTATTATGCCATACATCTTGTTTGCACTCATCCTTCTTGCAAACTTATTTCAGCCTAAAAATATTCCTCGCGAATGCGTATACGAATGTTGAAATTTATTAGATATGCAGAAGGCATTCAGAAGATATCTTCTGAACGTCTTCTGCATGACTTCTGTACATCTTCTGAATTCCGGAAGATGTCTTCTAGACGTCTTCTGGGTTCCAGAAGATGTCTTCTAGACGTCTTCTGGGTTCCAGAAGATATCTAGAAGACATCCAGAAGACGTCTTCTACGCGTCTTCTAATGTCTACCATCTTCTGAGTTTCAGAAGACGTCCAGAAGACCTTCGGGGAAGATGTACAGAAGACGCCCAAAAGATATCAAGAAGACGTCTTCCGGGATTCAGAAGAGATGCAGAAGACGTCCAGAAGACGTCCAGAAGATAACTTCTGGATGTCTTCCCCGAAGATCTTCTGGACGTCTTCTGGAAACCAGAAGATGGTAGACATTAGAAGACGCGCCGAAGACGTCTTCTGGATGTCTTTTGGATGTCTTCTGGACCCAGAAGACGTCTCAGAAGACGTTCAGAAGACGTTCAGAAGACGCGTCTTCTGATTTTCCCAGAATGTAGGGCGAGCGGAAACGTGGACACGGTTGACATCTGCGTTTCCGCTAGATGTGACAGTGCACTGTGAGATGCTCAGAATGTGTTTCTTATGCTTATATGATATATATGCATGATATGCTCATGCCGTGCGAGTACGCGTCCCTGCTGGGCGTGAGTCGAGACGGTTGGGTCGAATCGCGCCCATTTTTCCTCCCCTCCCCTCACAATAACCGCCTAACATCCCGATTACTGGACGGATCTTGCGCACGCACGAAACATGTAGTAAGACACCTAAAAATTGATATGTAAAGTTTTGTTATGTTTGGCGTACTGTAGTATATCGAATTCACAACATCCTCAGGACAGTGACAGCCGAACAGAGGTGAGACAAATCCAGTGCTCGTTGCCAATGTTGTGTAAAACCCCTTAATGTTGTGATGGGGCGAGGGTGGAGAGGGTGGTGGCTACATGAGAAGCGTGTAGAGGGGGAGTATTATTATCAAATACAACTGTATTCCTTAAGTACCTTCTGTATTTCCCAGGATTTCCCAGTATTTCGGAACGCTTCCCATGTAGTGAGTACCTACGGTTATCTACGGCAGCATTGCTTGAGTCATTAATGTGTGTCATGCAGGTGTCCGCCTTCAAGTCGCGATCGTGATTGTATATGTGTTCTCAATCCAGGAGTTATTACCATAGTATTAATCGTCAGTTCGGTACATCTGTGAATCTCTGAAAATCTGCAACATCTTTAAAATTGCGTTTTTTGCTTTTCTTCGACGACATCACTCAAATTTCTTGTGTTTGTTCTCAATCCAGGATTTATTACTACAGTATCAATCGTCAGTTCGGTACATTAGCCGTCATTGATTTCGCTGTTAAGGCTCGAAAAATAAAACGCAAATTTCTGATAATTTTAAACGCAAAAAAAAAACTCGCCAAAATGACCGATAATCCACGATCGTTGCATGTGCTCCAAAATGATATTATACTACCTTATGATTAATCCTTCGTTCGGAACTTTTTGAAATCTTTGTAATCATGTCGTAAGCATTTCAGTTCTTATTTCGAAATATATAATACATTCATGGAATTATAACTCCGGTTTGTTGCTTGTGGATTTTCTTCTTCTCGTACCTTATCTTACTATTTAATTTTGAATTTCAATGAATTGTACCATAAAGCTTATACGTTGATTGATTAACAATCCTGAACTCGATAATCTCAAATGGTATTGGTTCGACTCTACAAAAACATTTGTATTAACCTCGTCTGGACCGCTTGGACCGTTATTACTAAGAACTTCACCAACTTCAATCAAATATTTTCTTTGGTTAATTTGGTCACTCGTCAACGGCAAAGTCGTTGTATCCATAATGATATCTAAGAATTTAGAATCGGCATTTACATCATTTGCATTTAATGTCAAATCAAAGAAACACATAAATTGACCGACAGGAATTACTACCGTTCTATTATTTGGATCTCCGCTTGTTAAAGCGGTGATGACGTGACAACCATTATATGATAATTGTTGTGATAAACTGATAATGTCAAATTTACCATTTCAACGATACGAGCATTTATAATATCACCGGACATGTTAATTTTGAAAAACCGAGGATTTGTTTCAGGTTTCTTTTCAAAATTTATGAAATATATAGTTGCAGCATTTGTTAAATCTACACCAGCGGTATTTAAATTAATAAATGTTGAATTAGCAGATTTTGTTCCTTGTAATTCTAATTTGTCTTAGAACCTATTTGTGCAACGTTAATAATTCCACCATTTATTGTTGTATCGTTATTTACAGTGATAACTGTTCCAGATTGTCCCGAAACATTATCAACTTGCAAATTAGTACAGTCACAAATGTCGTTGATTGTTACAGTTTCGGCTATCAGTTCATTCTTTACGATTACATTTCCTTCGGCTCTTTCTATGTTCTGTGTACCTGGTTCGTCCGTCCACTTACTTGAACCACCACTAGGACTGTTTCCATTAATGGTCGTACATGTTAAATTCGTACAAACTAAACTTTGTCCAAAGCTACTCATATGTCTATACTATACTTATGTAAAATAATTGAATCCTGGGCTTACCCAAATCAACACACCGCCACCAGCACCAACCACTTTCGATTCCATAGCTGTTCCAGTATATGAATCGCCCGTCGTAATCTGAGCACTATTAATTTCCCCACCTACCATACACTTCACACGTTGACCCTTTACATACGTATTATCGGTGGCAGCTGCATTCCTACATGTCGTGAAACCACGTCCAATCAACACAAAACGACTCTGGGTTGCAGCACTGTCTTGAATACAGACACCGATGGGTGTACAGTTCTGATTACTTTGAGTCATACGAGTTATTGAACGGTTGAACTCCATTCACGTTGTTTATTCCATCATCATCAAACATGACAATCGTCGAAGCAGTAATCGTATTGGCGGTGTTATTTACACGTGTGAAAACATCCCCTGTGAACCTAAGCGGGTTTGCTGGAAGAGTGGTATGAGCATACGCTTTCGTAATGAGTGTTAAAGGAACGCCTGATAATGTGAGTGAGTTGGTTGAACTTGGATAAGCGTAATTCAACGAGTTGCTTAATATAATTCCGGCTGCATCTAAGTCTCCAGTAAGATTGATATTTGAAGTGGTATCGCTGTTTACAACCACCTGGGCGAGCGTCCCAACGGAGCCTTGAAGTACTGCTCCACTTCTAATTTCGTTTGACGATGAATCGTAATACAAAGCCAGATTTTCTGAGGCCATGTCAGGGCTGGATCTAATTGGTCTGATATAACAACTATTGGCAACACCGGCATTCAATTCGACCCCGCTCGCGTTCAAAACGATTGTGTCATCTGTATTCACCGTACTCTGGGTAGAGTTTTGTCCAGAGAGAGCCCCAATATTGATTGCGTTTTCGCCGCAAGAATATTCACCACTGTATTTTTCAATATTGACTGCTTGGCCTTTGCAGTTATTCTGAGCACAATCGTCGCCGATTGCCACAACAAATGAACCGCAGTTATTGTTACCAGCACCAGAACCAATAGCAATCGTATCAGCACTTGTAGCATTATTGATAGATAAAGCATTCCGACCTATAGCGATGGAACGTTCACCCATGTGGTCGGCATTGGTATATATATCCTTGAGTTTGTTCTCCGATTGATATTTTACCAAAACCAGCAGAACCTGATTCAATTCTAAGATTATTGCCACTAAGTTTCTCTCGATTGACAACCATGGCACCTGTACCGATCGATATATGAAATATCGGGAACACTGCTTGCAGCACCTCGGGTAGTGACATCTTCAAGAGTGGATGTATCAGATTGAAATGGAAGCCCGGTCAATTGTGACCCATCGCCCACAAATGCAGAAGCATTAATACTATTTGTGGTCGTGCTACCTTGGTCTGTAACCGATTGTAAATTCCGATTTGCACCTGAAGGCAGGTTGGTGAGCAGTGAACCGTCCCCACGGTAGTTACCCGTAGTCAACGTGATGTCTCCTGTTAGTATTAAGCACGAGTGGACCATCGTTGATCAATACGCCACTACCTAACGTTTCAATATTGATGGTTGTTTGCATGCATGTAATTTCATTGATTCATGTTTCTCCGATTGAGACTCGTGTTTGTTCGACCGGGTCCAAAGAGTTAATTTCAAATGATGCATCCAGATCATCAAGACCTGCTGAGAAGCGTGATTTACTAACTGGGTTGTTCAATACGAAGTCGTTGAATTTGATGCGTGTGTGTACCTTTAATGATCCATCTGTCAACACGGACATTTGTTCTCGTTCATTCAATGGGTCTTGCGTATCTATGAATTTGATATCGTTCTGGTAGCGAATGTCTGAACCAATATGCATGGTTTCCAGCGGCGAGTATACGCTGCCTATAGATTGACACACAACTGTATCGCACGTTAGAGTATCGGTTGGACCCGTACCATTTGCACATGGTTTGCCGTTAATTTCTTTCACTATTAGATTGGAGCCGAAAGCTGACATTGTATATTATACGTTTTAAGAAACTACGGCTGTGGAGGTAGTTTCATAAAACATTGTGCAGGTAGATTTTCTGCCGTCCGATATCCATACAATCCATTAAATGGAACTGCAGCGTCGTCTGGCGGTGTATTTGTTGTTCCGGTTACAATCGGTAAACCTGCTATTCTAAACTTACTTGTTACACCTGCCATATTAAAATTTGCAACACCGGGAATGCCACTTTGAGATGCATCAAAATCAATTGTAACCTTAGACCCAGGTAGATTCAAAAAGGTATCTGATGCAGGATTATTATTAACCCCACCACGACCGAGTGTCATAGTATCACTATAAAGGGAAGTTGTTTTTACACAGGTTGCATTTAAGTCATTACCAAATGAAGACATGTTGATATATAGTAAGTTATGAAAAAAACAAAGGGACTGGTTGTAACAATCGAGTATTCAATGGATGCTCCATCGGGAAATGAAACATTTCCATTTCTTTTGTTACTTTTTGATCATGCCCTAAGGTATGGCTTTTATATCCCGCTAAAGGATTGACATTGCTTATTCTAAATGGTGGGTATGTAATATCATTGATTGTTTTACACGGGAGTTGTTGCATCAACACAGATCTATACCCTGACATTTGAAACATTGTCGCGGTGTGAATAGTCTGCTTATCAACATTTGGACCTATGTCTTTGATCATATTGTAACCAACCAATCCAGGTTGTTGTGCCATGTTTGTATACTATTAAGCGTTTTTTTTTTAATACCGTTTCAATTACACGATTCTGACCAATACGAAGCACTGCCGTTGTTTCGCAAATAATCATTGTTTCGTTTGATGCAAGTACCGTTTGTAATGGATCTTCCGGTAATGCAGAATAAGTTTGATAGTAAAAGCTAGAATTCAAACCCCGCGAGTCCAATCCTGTAAGCGATCTGATAGACATTTCTGACGGTACACGGTAGGTTTAAACGTATCATTGGGATGAATTGATCATTGAGCCAATCTTCATAACTGTCAATCTTACAACCCGATAGCGTGCCGTAATTGCCAGCTTTACCGATGGCGAGAAGATTAAATGCCGCAAGAGGTTCCACTCGGTAATTGGGAATGAACAAGTTATTGATATTGAATTGCAAAGCACCCAGACCACCTGCTAAAAACTGAAAATATGATGGTAGGTAGCTTGATCCACATGTATTTTCCAATTTAACGAGCCCTTTAGGTCTTTCCCTATAATCACCAGGCCTTTGAACTGCATATATGTTATTGATACATTGCGAACTCAAAGAGAACCTTGTTGATTTGTTCATAGTATTAGCACCTTCAAAGAAGGTAAAGTAATTGACGTACGGAATTTCCAAGAATCCGTCGCGTAATTTTGATTCTACCGCTGCGTCGTAGACCCCTGAACTGAATGTGATCGTCTCAACAGTGAAATGAAGTTTATCTAATTTGAAATTACCTTGCGATATAAATGTTTCTTGAGCTTTCGTATCTAATGCTATACCAGGTCCTTTCGACTTTTGATAACAACCCAATACCTCGGGACCGGCAAGATAGAGTCTTAGCTGGATCGGAGGAAGCAGACTTGTATCAATGTAGGATGGTTCAGCTTCTCCTAAAAATGATCGCCATTGATTCAAAATGTATGGGCGCGGTGTACTGTAAAAGTTTTCAGTTGTGTTGATTTCTTGATTTTTAAGAACTCTTTGATAAGTGATTTCTTTGCTAAGTGTCGTTTTGATCGTATCAAGTACACAACTGACGGTGTTGTAGCTTTGAAATCCAGTGGTCAATTGCTGGCCGCCGGAGAAGATTTCCATTCTTTGAATAAGTTTCTCAATACCATTGGGGAGCGTAGTAATTAATTCGTCAGCAACTGGGGGATCAGCGGCGTTATCAAAAGTAAGCTATAGGTGTCGTACACGAACCTAAACAATGCAGGGATAGACTTTTCATGTTTACAATTGAATTTACGGGAAGATTTAAAGTTATAGAAAAACCTTGATGCTTCAGTGAGATTTGTTGTTTCTAATCTGAACTAATTAGTTGAATACGAGTTCATTTTTGAAAGGCCATAAGCCAGTGACATCGGAAGGCTCATTATATATATATATATATATAGTACAGATTATAAAATATCAGAGAGAGACCAACAGGTGATAATTCTTCAACCTTGATGCTCAATGAATACTTAATACTGTCATCGCTTGCTTGTGTGGGAGATGCCAATGTGACCAATCTCGCTTGAGAATCTGTGAGTGTTATTCTAAATGAAGTGAATTGTGACCCCAAAATTTCAATAACAAAGTTATCATTTGGATCTATATATCTTATGAAGTCTGTCGTTGTATCACTAGGTAACAATATTTTTGCCCATATATCAGAACTTATCATTTCATTACTATTGGTAAAGGTAGAAAGATTGGTTGATTCTATGTTGTGTGTTGGTAATGATGTAATTCTAAGATATAATGCATCATTGGTTTGTATATTGCAAGGGAATATCGATGTGCATAAGGTCTGTGTTATTAAATATTTTGTATCAAACAAGTCTAAAAGTTGAGACACGGTAACCAAGCCTGCCGTCATTCTGTTAACACGACCACCGAGTATTTGGTCTGAATCGCTGTACTTGCCTGCTCTGGAAACTGAGTTATTTAAGGCGGTGTCTAAAACATACCCAGGTAATGCGTTAAAATCACCGCTTTCCAGCTTCATCGGTTAAAATTGTTCGCATGTTACAATATTGTATATTCTAATTATTATTAGTTGGATGATGATTTGGAGCGACAATGGCTATACGCCCAAAGCGACGAAGTTGATTTCTGGATTTACAATAGCGACGAGCACCTAAGTAGTTCATTCCTTTGGGTGGCTTTGATTTGAAACCACAGTATGGTTTGGGCATTCTATATATTAAACACATTGACTTCATAGTTGTCATAGTTCCTTGATGTCTTGGAATCAGTATTGGCTTCAATACCCTTTTTTTTAAGTTGACGTTCAACCTTCGTATCTTGTTTGCTATCATTGTCGGTCTTGGTGCCACGAGTAATCTTAGTTGGCTTGGAAACCGGCCCTTGTACCTCTTTCAGTTCACGAGGCTTGTATTGTCCTCTATTACGAAAGACAAGCCCTTTCTACTCTTAACTTTGTATACTATACCTGTGTAGACCATGTGCGGCTCTCTTTGTCAAATGTCTTCTTAGTCACACGTAATCGCACGCGATCGCCAGGCTTGATATTCAATTTTTGCAAGAGTTTAGCAGTCTCATTACGTTTCAACAACACACTTCTGATAACACGATTCTTATTCATGTCATCGGGTGGAGTGTCATTGATAGTACCTTGACTCACCGTCTCATTGTAGTTCTCAACGATAGAGTCCAAATAATCAACCCAATTAGATTTACCTGTTCTCGCTTCATTGAATTTAAATCGCCTTTTTAATGTTTTGTTGAACCTTTCAATTTTGCCTTGGCGAGTGTGATCTTCTTTCTGAGACGTATAATGCTTGATACCCTTCTCTTTTACCAATGCCTGAACTGGTTTGTTTGTAAACTCGCTGCCTAAATCTGTTGTAAGAGTGTCCATTTTGGTTTCTTTTATCAATCGTCTCATAGCAGACACGATACCTTCAAGATCCTCTGATCTTTTGTTGTTTTTATCTCTGGCGGTTTTGGATTTGAGAGGAATTGCAAACCCTTTATTACTGTTGATATTAATGTCCGAGAGAATTACGGCAACTCCCTTATTAGCTGACTTTTCACGGGGCAGGAACGCGAGATCGGCTTGGATGCTATTCTTTCCAACAGGTCCATACATAGGGAAATAATCTGTACGGTTCATCCTTTTGGGCTGTGCTAAAACTTGCGAGGTTTCCGTCTTGGAAATAGCAGCCTTGACCTGAGATTCCGTGACCTTGTATCCTTGTGCGTTAAGCTTCTTCGTGAATGCGTTAGCACTGGATTGACCAAACGTTGGGTCTAAGTATAACTCTTGGAGTCTACTCTCAGATATTGGTTTACTTGTCATACTATATAATAGTGTTGCATATAGTATACAATGACTTATCAAATCAAAGTTTACACACGAAGTCAAGCACGTAAACTGGGAGTTAAGGTGAGTCCATCAAATAATCAAAGTAAAAAGATTGATGTTTTCAAGAATGGTAAATTAGTCGCTCAAGTTGGTCAAAAAGGAGCCAATGATTATCCTACATACATGGCCAATAAGGGTAAAGAACATGCTGATGAACGACGTCGCTTATACAAAATCAGACGCAAGAAAGACCGGAATGTGATTGGTAGCAATGGTTATTATGCAGACCGATTGTTGTGGTAGGTGTCATAATTAGAGATTCATTATTATAGTAATATGAATTCTCACTTTTATGACAACGGTAAAATCTCCCATGTCTTCCAATCAATTTCCCCTTGTCGTATACGAAGTTAAATGTTTTAGATTCCAATCGTGTTTCTAATCCTAATGAGTTTGGTGCATGTCTTATCACAAGGCTACTTATTTTTACTGGGTCATTCCTTTGAGTTAGAATCATGTCTTTCATAACATCGTGGTTGATATGTTGTAAAGTATCAATACTTAATGAGAAACCTTTTATCTTTGTCATACAATATCCATCGCTGAATTTCAAGCTATACGACTTCGGTCCAGTGCTAAAGAATTCAATGCATTTCCCATGTTCCTTCTCTAATCCTTGAAGCTCACACTTAAGATAACCTAACCATGGTTGCATATACCCAGTGCCGTGATATACATGATAATTCTCTTCGGTTTCCGTGTATAGAATGGAATCGGTATCAAAGTACAACACACTGTAATAACCAACAGCTTCCATTAACTCATACAGTTTTAATCGTCCATAACTGGTTATGAACGCAGCCAACACCTCGTTTGTTGAAAACCGTGTATCAGCATATGCTTCAGAATTCTCGGTGAAATTCATCAACACCATCTCATTCTCTTCAGATCCAATAAACTCATATTTACAATCATACCTTTTATTACTGATTGTATTGTAGAACTCGCCTGGGTTCTGAATGACCTTACGTTTGGCTTTGTTTGATCGTTCTCCAGGTTTTCCAAATAATATATTTTGCATGTCTTTTGCAACCTGTCTCATACCTGGATTGTATTTCAGATTACGTTTGTCCAACTTAATACTTTCATGAAATTCGAAGTCTTTGATGAATGTATTTATGTCTCCCTTAGGCGGTCCTGACGATTCAGTCTTGAGTTTTAGAAACGTATCAATGTAACCTGCAAATAGGTCGGTTGAAGTCTCTTTCCAGTGTCTGATTTCGTATATGTCAAGAATTTTATATCCTTTTTCAATAGCCTTTTCTATAATTCCACCGTGGTCCATGTACCAACCATCTCGTATAACGGAAATGTTAATTTGTTGGTCACATGTGGCAGCACACCAAATTTGAGATGTGACGGCGGCAATATTTTGCATTTCACTAACCCAAAGTATCCATGAATATCAAGGGATTTGGCATCTCTAATTATCCCAGGGTGACCTTTAGGAAATCGTTTGGTCTTCATAACCGAGGGATACATAGAATTGAAATCTTGATATCTGATGCATTCATTGTCTTTGCATCTATAAAACAGTTTCCCCAGATCAACTCTGGCACCATGATAAGCGTCTCTATCGGTAATGGGCGAAGCAACTCTTTGCCGTTCAAGAAATGCATTTCCCACTTCAGATTTTTTTAATTGAGCGACTTGTGTATCCCAGTCAGATTCCCATATATATACGAGATTGTAACCAGCTGCCTTTATGTCTTCTAATCGTTTCATAGTTTGCCGATTGACTTCGCCAAATGTCATATCCGATCGCCGACCTTGTTGGTATTGAATATCGTCTTTGTGATACTTATTTGTAAGATCGGCGTGAAACCAGCTTCCAAGGAACTCATAGACGGTGTTTGTATCCTTATCATATGCATGGTAAACGATATTTGACACGAAGTGGGAACTCCTTCCGCGCGATCGCGAGGTCAGACAGGATGTCATGGTCATTTCACCGGAAATTTCCGGCGAAATTCACATTCGCGTTTCGTCACGTGTGTCGCTCGCGGGAAAACTGTTACATCGTACACCGAATTTTAAAGATTGTGTGTACATTCTGCAGGTTGCATGCAGTGTTGCATGCGGCTTTCACTCGACTTTAACTTGAATAAGCCGCCAGCAGTGTATTCCTGACCTCTTTCTCGACTTCCCTTACTTTTTTCTTCTCGTCGTTCAATGACAGGATCCTCGGTAGATCCAGAAAAGTTCAGCGCTGCCTATAAGCAAAAACTAGCCAGCCGTATCCGACAGGGAACGGACGCGCATGGCTCCCCGCACACAGACATGTGCTTCGCGTGCAAGTGGGGCATGCGCGGGGAGCCCAAGGCGTCGAACATCCGACGCTGTAGGACAAAGCACCCAGACGAGGACAACTGGTTCAACGTCCTCTTCCCGCCCGGCTCCCTTGTGGAGTACGGACGGGTTAAGAAGGGATCCGTTAACACCTTCGCCTGGTAAGCGCCTGTCCAATCTCATCCCTGTGTACTTTTTCCGCGCATAACTATTGTTCAGGTGCCTTTGTTGTTATGCGCAGGGTACGTTCTAGAGATGCCGAGACGGGTCTGTACACCGTCGAAGAGGTGGACACCCAGCGCGTGTTCGACAGGGTGCCGTTGGAGTTTTACTTCAGCGGCAATCCTTCACACGTGGACGGATTCGTCCACTGTGGCAGCAGCGCCACAATGGACGAGTTGCGACAGCTGGAGGGCGTGAGCCTTCGCCGCTTCCTCCCTGCAAGGCTGCACGCTGCTGCAGGTATGAGATCTTTACCTTTCGCGCATTCCTTCCACACGTTAGGCCCACACAATCCTGTATCTCATACCAATCCCCACCCTCCGCAGCTCAACAGGGCGCGGCAGCGGAGGGCGCGGCAGCGGAAAGCGCCCAGCCGGCGACTGGGAAACGGAAGCGCGAGGCGTCCGAACACAGCATCCCGAACGCCTGTCAGCGGCCTTCGTGCTGGTGCCTATTCCT